>PVKC010003539.1:0-38713 GCA_004027635.1 Crocidura indochinensis | reverse complement strand
CCACCTTGCTATATGAATCTATTATTTCTAGAAGCTTTTTGGTAGACTCTTTAGGGTTTTCTAGGTAGAGTATCATGTCATCTGCAAACAATGAGAGCTTAACTTCTTCCTTTCCTATCTGGATTCCCTTGATATCCTTTACTTGCCTGATCGCTATAGCAAGAACTTCCAGTACTATGTTGAAGAGGAGTGGTGAGAGCGGACAGCCTTGTCTTGTATCAGAATTTAAAGGAAAGGCTTTTAGTTTTTCTCCATTAACGATAATATTTGCCATTGGCTTGTGGTAAATGACTTCAACTAGATTGAGAAAGGTTCCTTCTATTCCCATCTTCCTGAGAGTTTTGATCAAGAATGGGTGCTGGACCTTATCAAATGCTTTCTCTTAAATCATTGACTTTAAGATGAGGAGAGCTACATCGATTGTTTTAGTATGACCCAAATATAATTATAGTATCCTTAGAAGGAAAGATTCCACAGCTGCAGTCAGAGAAAAAAGTAAATAAAGAATACTTAGGCACAAATATTTTGCTGGCTTTCAAGATGGGCAAGAGGACCAGAGACTAACACAGGAACTTAGACCTTATGGTCTGAGTAATCAAAACACTCTTCTATGCATGACCAAAAAGAGTGCAACCATCAACAAACATTCTAGCAGCAAGTATCACTTCTGGTACATATGTGTGTGAGCATCACGACAGCTTCAAGAAAACACTGGAAGTATGACCTGTGTGCTTCAATTAGAATTCTTGTCTGAGGCAGTACAGTTTTAAACACCATGACTGAAGGCACGCAAACCTCAGTGAGTACCATGATCCAGATCCAACACAAGTGTTGCAAGCAGATGTACAACTCTATCAAGCAACACAGTTAAATATATAAGGACCAGAGGTGTGTGTGAGTGTTAGCCACATTCAGCATAATAACAATGAAGGAAACAGAGGTGAATAAAAAGAAGTTAATTTAAATGCTGAATCAAATGGTGAGGTAACAGGTAAATAAATTTTCCTCTAGAGCCTCTAGAAAGTATTGCAGTCTTAATGACATCTTGATTTTTGACTTACTGTGTCATAATTCTCAGGTTTAGAATTTTAATATAGTAAAGTTACGGTGTGCAACCATTGTGAAATTTGTTATGGTGACCTAATATTCACTTTTGATAAAGATATTACAGTGTGTTTCTCTGTGAAAATATGGGGCTAGACTGAAAGTACAATAGGTAAGGCATTTGCCTTGCACATAACCAACCTGGGTTCTATAATGGAACATGGTTTAAATTATTCAGACCATATATACACATAAGCCTAATTAAATGATTCCTGAGTGCAGAATCAGGAGTAATTCCTGAGCACTGCCAAGTAGTCCAAAAACAAAAAACAGAATAAACAAAAACAATAAAATGTATTTAATCTCTGCTTTACCTAAACTAAAAGTGTAAGGGAGTTAAATGATAAAATAAAAGATAATATATACATGTATGCAAAAACATATATACATTATGTTTTGATCGCTCATTGAAGAGTGATGAGTTTAAAGCTTGACCTCTCTGTTTCTCTTTTTTGAGATACATACTGTTTACAAATGATCCCTTTCTCACAAATGAACCATCCATTTCACTTAATGTCATTTGATCATAGTTTTTATCTCATTTGATTATGGTTTCAGAGAATGTGCAAACAAGGGATTAAGATGAGTTTTCCTTTTTATAAATAGCTAGGAAGCAACTGTATTACTACCTGTCCAAATAAATAAATAAAATATCAGTATATCTTGGTTTTCCTAATTTACTATATCTTTATAATATCTCTACCACTGTAAAATGATAAAAATAATCTTCTACATTTTAAACACAAGCACTATAACCTTCTAAAAATTATTTTGTGAATGTGAATATGTACCTGCTAATGAATAATAGGGTTTGTACTATAAATCAAAGACCAGTAGTATCAGTTCAAGCTATAAAATCCGTGAAGAGGTGCCTTAAATCCAACACCCAATAATTTCTAATCTAAAGGATGAAGACTAGTATACTGAATCATAACTGGAATTAAAGTAATTATATCTCATATGACACTATCTTAATGTTATATATTGAGAATGTCTACAATATATGTGTAGTATGAAATTTCTGCTGAAAAATAAACTATGGTTTTCAAGGTTGACTACAGAATTCACTATGGTGTGAGTGCAACTAGAATAAACACAAAAAGGCAAAGAATGACTAAAATGGTTAATATTTTAGTCATCATGATTATATTAGAGATTATTGTACAGATACAAACAAGGAAAACTTTAGAATTATCCTAACACTGGTGAGAATGTTATTCATTGGATAGAAAAGGTGATTCTTTTAAGTTCAAGGGGAAAAACATCTCCCCAATCATTGTGTACACTATATCTTTAACTTATCCTTCAAGCTTTACTTTATTCATCATGAAATTTAATCAGTCAGTCTTCCCAATCAGCAACCTCTAGAATTATTCAAATTAGGCTAATATGTTTTTGAATTGATTATTAATGATGTAAGCACATATCTTGATCTTAAACTTTCACCTGTATCTCAACCTGAATTGGTACTTTCCCTTTCTTTCTTTCTTTCTTTCTTTCTTTCTTTCTTTCTTTCTTTCTTTCTTTCTTTCTTTCTTTCTTTCTTTCTCTACTTTCTTTCTTTCAGTTTCTCTTTCTTTTCTTTTCCTTTCTTCTTTCTCTTTCTTTCTGTCTTTTTTGTCTTTCCTTCTCTCTTTCTTTTTTCCACTCACAGTTCACTCCCATATTTCTATTAATAAAATTGTTGTGAGCAAACAGACAGGAAGAACCAAATGAATATTTTGGGAAATAATAAAGCAAAAAAGCTGCTTAGGTACCAGATCTGCAGTGACCCAAAGGCACAGAGACAACCTCCTTTTGAGATGTGGATTGTGAACTCTTTGTAGGAGAAAATGGGCCACCATCCAGATATAGAAACTGAGACACCACCCAAAGAAAGATGGGCCCCTTCAGAAAAGGAGCCATTCCAAAAGAATGGAAAGAATCTGATCAAATAATAGGAGGGGCTGAAGATATATAATATAGCAAGTCCAATAATTGCCTTACGACTGGCTGACCGTGGGATCTGATCTCTGCCATATCCTAAATTTCCCTGAGCAAGCCAGGAATGATACTTGCGCATATATGAATCTTTTGGCATATGTGAATCTTGAGTACCATGACATGGCCCCAAAAATAAATCTTAAAAAAATTAAAGAGTATTAAAAGACCTTCAATAATCCAAGGATTTTTGCCTATGAAAATACCACATTAATTTTCAGGTATGCAGAAAAATCCAGGTCAAAGCAATTTGAGAAAAATACATATAAAGTCTTCTCCCAAAGGCCACTCAAGACAAAAGTCTGTGTTCTCTCTGACTACATTCTTTGTATCCCACTTCTCTTTCTCTCCTCAAATGTCTGTAAATAAAATTATTTAAATAAAATTATTATACTTAAATAATGACTTATTGGAAATAATAGTACCAGTTATTGTTTTTAAAGATGTCTAAAAATAATCTGTGTTTCCATGAGACCAATACCAGAGAAAAGAAGGCTCCTTCCTATCTCTGATATTTCATCTTTAGAGCCGAGTTATATGTGAATTTGTCATGTAGCAGAATATAATCTTCTTGCTTTTAACACTTCCAAAATCCTGAAGTAAAAGTGACAGGATCCAATATATAATCTACAAAACCTTTTATTCTTATATTCCTTTATTTAGATATGCAGCACATTATTCTGAAGAACTACTTGCAGAATGCCTAGCAAAATTTGTTAGTAATGGCCTAATTGACCCAAATATCTCTTCTTCGTGGAATAGGCACCAAGTTTGGGAAAAGGTTTACAAAGCATTAATAGAATTATCTATTCAACACATGAGTTCTCCTAGGAATTGCTCGTGTAGTTTTGAATTAAAAATAAAAGACTTCGTGGGGCCCGGGAGATAGCATGGAGGTAAGGTGTTTGCCTTTCATGCAAAAGGTCATCGGTTCGAATTCCGGTGCCCCATATGGTCCCCCGTGCCTGCCAGGAGCAATTTCTGAGCATGGAGCCAGGAGTAATCCCTGAGCACTGCCGGGTGTGACCCAAAAACCACAAAAAAAAAAAAAAAGACTTCCAGAAATATCTGAAAATTCTCAAGTTTATGAAATTCACCCATATCTGCTTATTAGTAGACAGAATGCTCAATGCCAGGAAAAGACTTGTTTACTGCCCAGATGCCAAGAATGGTCTGCAGTATGACAGATATGAGAGGGGAGTGATTAGATGATTAGATCTTATTTATCAGTAAGAATTGATAAAGTGGTTCATACCATATTTCCATCTCTCTCTTTTTTTTTTTTTTTGATTTTTCGGCCTCACCTGGTGATGCTCAGGGGTTACTCCTAGCTATGCACTCAGAAATCGCTCCTGGCTTGGGGGACTATATGGGACGCTGGAAGATCGAACCACTGTCCATCCTAGGTTAGCAGGGCAAGACAGACACCTTAAAGCTTATGCCATCGCTCTGTCCCATATTTCCACACTCATACTTCTGATCTAGTTTTGCAGTCATAATGAAACACGATGTATATTTGAATAAACAGCCATTAAACTTCATATCAAAAGTTTGCATATTTTACTATAATCACTTGATCAACACTTTATTTTTTCCTTATCTAGCCTTCCAATTTAACTAGCTTTAGAGGATCCCTATGCTAATAACAGAAAGAAACAGAAAGCCTATGCAAGACAAATAGAAAAATATCCCTTTCTAATCTTTAAGACTGATGGCTATCTAGCAAAGTAAATTTGCATATGGAATCAAACAGCAAACATTTTATAAGATTTAGCATCATCCTTTTTTTTTGGGGGGGATCCACACCAGGCAGTGCTCAGGGGTTACTCCTATCAAGTTTTTCAGTCCTGTTATTTCTGTTTGAAATTTACGCATTTCTACTCTCACATCCTCTTGGTCTTATTTGTTGTCCTTTTGGCTTGTTCCATTGATTTCTCTGAGTTCTTTGAACATCCTCCACATTTCTCTGTAAATTCCTTCTCAGTCCTTATTGGGTCTTCAGAGTTACCATCTTCATTTCCTACATTCTCTTCATTCTCCACACTATTCACTCAGAACAGTGGGGTTAGTCTTGTTTCTCCATTATCATCTTTGCAGTGTAGTGGGGGTTTTTTTTTATGTTTTGTGCAGGTATTCATTGACTAGAAAAATGCATGACCATAGAGTGGGGCAATACACCAGTCTGACATTTTTCCTGTTATGGGTGGAGTCAGGCCATGCTCCTGAAACAGCACACCTTTTGCAATTAGTGTGCCTACCTCCATGACTTCAAAAAGTTCAACAATTTAGGAGTTATGTTTTGCCAGAATGACACTATTGTGGGACAAAATCATAATACTATGCATGCAACTTATGTTCTACAACAAGAGTATTAAGTTTCTATAATACTTTACTTGCAATCTTTTATTAAGTCAATAGTATAAGAGAGCTAAGGATGAGAAAAGGAGGGCTTAATCCTGTAAATACATACACATGTCTAAAAACTGAAAATCACTTTTTTGAGGTAGAGATGTTTTATTCCAAAATTGTCATAGTTTCTACCTTCTTTATGACCAGCATAAAAAATTAGATAAAATATCATGCACAGCTGTAGTCAGAAGGAAGTTTCAATTTGGGTTTTGTGTAGATTTGACAGGCCTCCAGTACAGTTTCTTACATCATTTAGGCTGCGTGAAAAATAACAAAATACAGTTTTAATTCTTATGGCAAATGTATATTTTAAGAGAAGAAAAATGTCCAAAATTATCATTAAAAGCATCATGGATTTCCCTGACCCCACCCAGTCCATCTTGTCTTAATCTAATGTTAAAAGGTTAGAAAAATATGGTATGATTATAAAACTAAAGGTTAACACTGCAGGTTTTTTTCTCTCTCCCTCTCTGTCTCTCCTGCACATTCCTTTCCATTATTTAGACAATCTCATTGGGAATATTGTAAATGCACAATTTCGAACATCCCTGCTGCTTTCTTTGAGAAATCTCAAAGGCCATAGTGGTAGAGAACAGCATGTGTGAGCTACTGAGAAAAGACAACATTTTCATCGAAAACCCCAAAGCACTGTATAGCATACAGCTTAACAAGGGGATTTTCTTCCACTCCCACAGAGAAGAGGACTCTTTTCTAGTATCCTGTTCACCATTGTAGCAAGGTATTTCCAAACTCTCCAAGTCTGAAAGAGCCAGCAGCTACGTTTCCCCTCTGGGGTCCTAAGAAACTAAGTCAGTTTGCTAAAAGTCACAAGATTCAGCATTAACTGTTTCCAAACCAGCTATTATTTTCTGCAATTTGAATACAGGTTTCCTTCTACCTCTCTAAGCTGCGTTAGGAACTGCTTTTGTTTCTTAGCCAGGAATAAGGAAATATAAAAGGAGCAACTTTATCCTATACTTGATGCTGGGACAAAGCCAGTTTGAACAGACTTGGGGGAAATGACTTCTCTCATCTCTTCCTAACACGCATTACATGACTTCATATTGCTGGCTTTAAATGAGTTATTGTGGGTAATGGGAGAATCTCTATCATAGTAGTGAATAGACTATAAACCAAGACATTTTACCACAAAACTGGTTGTGTTGAACCAGTTGTGTTTTTAGTATATCAGTCATAGTAGTATTAGTATCAGTTCATCAAATAACCAAATGTAATACTTTTCTAACTCAACTCATCCCCTACTGCACTCATCAACTCTCATGTAAAGGGAAGCGTGCAAGAAATTACCATGAGTCTCCTTTAAAATGCAAATGATTGGAGCTGGAGATATAGCATGGAGGTAGGGTGTTTGCCTTGAATGCAGAAGGATGGTGGTCAAATCCCAGCATCCCAGATGGTCGCCCGAGCCTGCCAGGAGCGATTTCTGAGCATAAAACCAGGAGTGATCCTTGAGCACTTCCAGGTGTGACCCCAAAACCAAAAAATAAAATAAAATAAAATGCAAATGGTTATGAAAAGCACCTCATTTTTTTTTGGAGTGTAGGGGGCTCTTCGCAGACACTTAAAATCAGAAGATACTTGAAGAGACAGTTTTGTCACTAACAAAAGCTAATATGCTCAGCAGTTTTGGTCAGAGTTTAAAGTTCCAAGATTCATTTCTCTAGATCTAAAGAATGTATTTATATATTATGCTTCTTGTGTGTATGGTTTCTGATGATGCAGAATAATGCTGAAATGACCAACAAATTCTTGGAATTTATAAAATAAAATGTTGAGGGTGTCTAGAGTCAATTCAGCTATACCCAAGTGAATGGTTCCTACCCACAAAGGGGTAAACATTGCTAAGAACTTTCAGGAAGAATTTATGTTTGATCCCAAATTTGAAAACTATGAACTCTGGGACTCTATAAAAGTAAGTTACTTCCCTGAGTTTCATTATCTATTGAACATGAAAGTAAAATAATCTGCCTCTTAGGAAATTATGAACTAAATAAGATGAAATGCTTTAGAATTTTTGTTTACACAGAATTTTTAACCTTTTAGAATTCTAAAATCTAATTCTTTTGCTTACACAATAATTTTGTTCTGGCAATGCCCTTTCCCACAATAGCAAGTTTTCTTCTTCTTGCAGATCTACTTCTTGTCAAAATCTTTACCTATGACCTCAGTTGATCTTGTCAAGGTTCCTACTGACCCATATTATTAAATTCGTTGGTAAAATCTTTGTTTTCATTTTACCTGACTTAACTATTGAAACCTCTTTACTTTATTTGAGACAAACATTCTATTTCTCTCGCTCACTACCATTGTCATGATAGTTGTTAGTGTAGTTATTTCTCTAACTGTGCTCACCACTCATATCCTGGGCTGGTCCTTCCAACTGTCTCAAATACAAGCAGGTGAAGGGGAAGCAAGAAGTTGGGGCATTGGTGGTGGGAATGTTGCACTGGTGAAGAAATCTTTTTATGATTGAAATCCAACTACAAACATGTTTATAAACATGGTGCTTAAATAAACATGAAAATAAAAATAAATCTCTGCTTAACATTTCTTTAGTAGGCTTTCATTATCCCAAACTTAGAGGAATTTTCTCTTCCTCATGAGATAAGAGTTTAAGAGTATCAGTGATATTACAGATGGCCATAGGAACATTCAACTCTATTGTGTCCTTTACATTTCAAATTTGCCTACACATTTTGAATCACACAGAAGAATTTTTGGTAAATATGATGTCTTATGCATACCAGATAAATCATAATTTTGGGGAGTGAGACTTAGGCATTGATCTAAATTATTTTAAGACCCCTTGAGAGATTCCAATATGAAATCTATGTATAAAATAATAAATTAAATAAAGGAAAATGAAAGATATGTCCATGGAGGGTCGTAGGGGGAAGCTCTGTATAGAAATAATCCAAGAGGAAGATAGTCAAATGAATAGCAAAGGCTGAGAAATATTTGTACAATATATTTGTTATGTAACAAAAATATATTATGATATATAACAATAAAAATTAAGAGAAATGGTGAAAGGAAGCATAGATTAACATTGGGTAGGTTTGAGTCTCCATTATGACTTTGACTTTGGAAAAGATGAATAAATTTTCTCATCATCTCATCATAACAATAAAACTATGGCATTCTTTGGGCAGAGGGATAGGGTGCTTTCCTTGCACATGGTCGACCTGAGTTCAATTCCTGGCATTCTATTCTGGGTCTTTAATCCTGCCAGGAGTCATACATGAATACAATGCTGAAATTAAATCTTAATAAACTACCAGATGTGGCAAAAAAGACCCTCAACTATGACATTCTTGGAGGATTGATTTTTTTTTTTTTTTTGGTTTTTGGGCCACACCCAGTGACGCTCATGGGTTACTCCTGGCTATGCGCTCAGAAGTCGCTCCTGGCAGGCACAGGGGACCATATGGGAACCGGGGGATCGAACCGTGGTCCGTCCTAGGCAAGGCAGCAGACACTTTACCTCCTGCGCCACCTCCCGGCTCCCGGAGGATTGATTTAAATATAAGACGCTATACTATGTGCTATTCTGTAGAATTAGACATAGCTGGCACACACTAAATGCTACAAATGAAGGAAAAGTTGAAAGAATTTAGTTGAGAATTTGACCCACATTTGAGTTGAGCTTTCAATTTTAAGAGAATTGTGACAGATAGAAAACTAGGTTTTTTCCCAAGTTAATAAACTGACATCAGGGACATTGTAAATCATGAACAAAACCTATTGATAAGAGATACAAGTGATATAGATGTCAGTCCTTTATAGCACTTTTCCCCTTCACTGTCTTTCAACACTATAATTTTTTTCACTTATAAAAACCACCCAATAGAAAACGATCTGATAGTGGTACCATTACTGACATTGCTTTTCTCAGAAAGGTTATATCAGGAAGCTTTACCTGAAACTGTGAAATGAAGAAGTGTTTTTATTCTCAATGGAATTGTAGAGAAAATAATTTAGTGAGGTAATAATGCATATAAGGTCTCTTCCTTATTTGCAACACAAATATTAATATTCCTTTTGGGTATCTTATTTCTACAAAGTTCTCCAGTTATTTGAGGGAATATATTGAGTCAGACTAGATCCTCATTAGAACTTTAACCAATGCTTCTAGGATAAAACAAAGAAAGAACCTTAAGAGCCATGTTAAGAATGCTATAGAAAAAAGGCATATTTACAGTAACTTGCAGAAATTTTTTGTTTGTTTAAAAAGAATAGCATGAGAATACTATATTGATTTACTAATACTTAGTGTGATAAAATGAGAAAATAGGATACACGTGTCCCTAAAATCACAAACCTATATGTCCATTGCTAGGTTCTATTTCTCCATTTGAAATTTTTAACTTCCTACCACAGTATCTTGCTCACACACAAAAAAAATTAATGGTGCATCTTCTTTGTGACAAACACATTTTATGAAACTAAATATATAAAGATGAGTAAGACACACAGTTTTTTACCCAGAAAAGAATGCCAGCAAGCTGAGGAAATAGCATTTAAGTAATTGGATGAGTTTGATGCAATATAGAGATTATTGAAGACTAGAAGTAAGGTGATAGCACTACTACCACCTTAATGTGAAGCCCACATTAAAAACTATTAATCTACAAGGTAACTTGAAGATAATATTCAACGAAGTCAAACAAATCTGCAAAGGCTATTCAATATAATGAAAAAACTACAAAATCATGGATAGTCATGGTAGTATTCTTGTTAAATACTATTCTAAGTTGTAGGTCATCCTCAGACAGAAAGTTAGATGATAGATAGATAGATAGATAGATAGATAGATAGATAGATAGATAGATAGATAGATAGATAGATAGAGATAGACAGATAGATAAGATTAGATTAGATTAGATCAAATCAGATTACAGATGGGGTCCAGAGCAATAACTCAGCATTAGAGCATTTGTCTTGCATGTGGCTGACTCAGGACAGACCTGGGTTCAATTCCTGGCATCCCATGTGGTCCCCAAGCCAGGAACAATTGCTGAGCACATAGTCAGAAATAACCACTTGAGGCCCCAAAAAACAAACAAAAAGATTAATTATAGATCTATAATATAGATAGATACATTTACTTAATTTTAAGGTGTAGGTCATCCACAACCAGAAAAATATCTATCTAATCATTTTTATTCCCCCACCAGGATGATACAATGTTTTTTTCCTTTTTTTTGTTATGTTCCAATTTTCTCTCTCTGTCTTGCACTGAAGGCATATATACCATTATATGCATACGTGATCTTTAACACATAGCCCTTCTTCATATCCTCTACCCACTGGTTTTACCTGCATAACTATGGATGCTTTTCCAACACAATGAAAGTGGTTCTTCTATTTTTATATTTATTTGCATGCATGCATTATAGTTATCTACATATTTGAGATATGGTCAAAAAGTCACAAAAAGTGACTTTTCCAAATAGTAAAGTGCAAAATATACCTACAAAATTAAATAATCTAAATTGATTCAACATACATAGATCTAAATTGCTTTTACTTTTATTTGAGGCACCATGATTTAAAATATTGTTAATGATGGGTTTTCATGCATTCAATGTTCCAACACTATGACCTCCACTGAATATTCATTTTCTTCTCTCATTAGTTCAGTGTCCCTCTCCACTACTCTCTATTCCCCACCCCATGGATTTATGAAATTTTTTGAATTATGTAATAGCATAAAAAATTCTCACAATATAATGTTCACTTCTGAATTGATATGTGTATGCATTCATATGAATGCATGCATATGTAAGTATGTATGTAAGTATTTGTATTTCTCAAATTTTCTGCTTCAAGCTTATGCCAACATAAAGAAATAATATGAGGGCCAGAGATAGGTATAGCAGGTAGGTTGCTTATGACTGATTCATAATTAGTTACCAGCACCCTGTGTGTTCCCCTGAGCCTCAACATAATGTGAGGAGTGATCCCACAGCCATATGAACTAAAACATGAGTAAGCTTTAGTTATCACTCTTTTCTGTGAACCCCAAACAAAAAAGATTGTCAATACTTGTGAGTGTGTCAAACAAACCTATTCATCCTTATTTGCATAAAACATAAGGTGGAAAACCTGAGAAACACAAATAGCAAAACAAATATATTATTTTTAAGTTTTATTGTTGAAGACTGTATAATATTCCACCTTTGATGTGGTGTAATTTATGGATAATATTACCTAGCCAGAGAGAAGCAGAACAAGTCCACGCTTGCCCAGAATATGCTATCCAAGTTTGATGAGCAGGTAACTGCAATTTACATCACAGAACTGGACAACTCCCTGTGATACTGTCACTGAAAGCACATCATCCACCAGGACATCAAAGCCCCAAAATGTGCTGCCAGGGAGTTGACGCTCACTGAAGATACTTCATCTGGTCTGTGCATGCTTTATCCTCCAGGAGAACCACCTTCTGTGGCACCCTGCACTACCTGCCCCCAGAGATGATTGATGCATGATGAAAAGTTGGACCACTGGAGCTTCGATGTCCTTTGTTAGGAGTTCCTTGTTCTGAAGCTGCCTTTAGAGGAGACTACTTCCCAGGAAACTTAAGAGAATATCCCTGGTGGAAGTCACATTCCCAGACTTCATCACTGAGGGAGTGCTGGACTTATTTCAAGACTCCAGAAGTATTTCCCTAGCCAAAGGCTGACTCTAAAGGAAGTGCTCAAGCACACCTAGATCACTGCCAGTTTGGCCAACATGCCCAGTAGCCAAAAAGCAAAAACTGAGCTACCAAAAACTCTTAGACTTGCAGCAAACTGCTTGTCCTGTTGCTACCACCGATGGCTGCAACCCATGGTGCTTCCTGAGCTTTTGATCTGAGACTCTTTATAACTTACCAAACTTATCAAATGGCATCTACCAGAAGCAACGTTTTGAATTCCTAAGGAGTAAATATGTTATGAGAGTATTTCAAATATCTTCTCCTGTTAAAAAAATGTAAAAAATGAGTCTCAAAGAAGTTTATAAAGTTGACCATATTCATAGAACAGGGAGCTGAGCAAATTGCTTGAATTAGGGGCAAGGCACTCTTAACCAGTGTGGCAGAGGCTTGGACAGGTAGGGGTTGTGCAATGACATTCCACCTTTTTTTTTTTTTTTTTGACATTCCACCTTTTTGCAAACACATGCATGTAACTTATTGGGTAACTAAGCCCAAAGCTGTCAGAATGAATCTAGGATTCTTCCTGTGTTAAAATAAAATGTTTTGTATAGGCAAAAGATAATAACTATACGAAGTGTTTCCATGTGTCTCTAAATAAAAAATTGACTTCTAATTAAAATTTAGAATTATGGCATTCTAAAAATGTGCACATAATAATCTAATATATATTGTCTATCTAAAAATAACCAGCATGAGGTCCAAAAGATACCTCAGCAACAAAGGTCTGTATTCAATTCCTGGCACCACACAATTCCCCAAGCACAGCAAAAATTCCCACCAACACCACAGGGTGTGATTCAAAACCCAAATAAAATAAATTAATATTAAAAGCCTAGCATGTCTACAAATTACAAATAGTCATTTTAAATTGTCTCTTAAAATATATTTGGGCACATTTTAAAAAATATGTTACTGAATATCACGAGTTATCAAAACACAGCTACAAACTGTTCTTTGGGGTTTTTATTAAATCTTGCTATATTAAATATATATATTGAAAAGAAAATACAGAAAAATGTATAGAAATGTAGTAAGACAGGAAAAAGTCCCAAAACTAGCTTCTTTTTTAATATTAATATTAAAATATGGGGACGGAGAGATAGCACGGAAGTAAAGTGTTTGCCTTTTATGCAGAAGGACTGTGGTTCGAATCCCGGCATCCTGTATGGTCCCCTGTGCCTGCCAGGGGTAATTTCTGAGCATAGAGTCAGGTGTAACCTCTGAGTGCTGCCGGGTATGACCCCCCAAAAAAATTAAAATACAAGGTTCACTGTTTTGGATATATTATTTGTTCATGATTTTATCAAATAATATATCAATATTGAAATATTTATTTAACAAACTATTGTGTATTAGCAAGCTTTCAGATAAAAAAAACTCAAGAATATTTTGTGACATTTTGTTAAAAGAGAAATATCAGTCACTTTTCATATTGATTCTATCCTTTTAAGAACTTATATCTTTTGTAAATGCCAAAATGTTTACATTTAGTCTCCAGTCCATTATCCTTTTATTCTAACTCTGCTAATTATTAGTTCTCTGCTAGTTGTTGGGCCTCTAGGACAACATGTATTAATGCATAGAAGACTTGGGAGCTCTGGTATTATAAGGAAAGTACAATTGACTCAGCCATTTCTTATTTTCCATGAGGTATAAAATCTGAAAATCAGATCAGGTTTCGTACTCCCTCTCCACCTAATATATCTAACACGTCTGCTATAGTTTTTTTTTGCCAGCCTCTAATTTGCTTTGTCTGATTTGTATCTTGTCAATCTCTCAGGTTCTCAGGTTCTGTTTCAGCCAAGCTATTCTTAACAATAAAATTCAACAATAAAATTCAAGCACTTTACCTTTACACTAGAAAATACAATATCTGTTTCCTAAAGATTTTCAAAGGCATGGTTCTGGTGGTTCTTTTTTCTAAGAGTTTCTATCTTCTGTAAAAGAGAACAGAATTTCTTCCAAGTTCTGAGACTTTCTCTTTTTTCCTGAATTGGTATCTACACATTCTCACACATAGAAAATGATAGGATTAAGCCAAAAAAAAAAAAAAAAACTTCATGAATTTGCTAAGGAAAGGATTATAAAATTTGAATAAACTAGATTCTAGTCTAATTTACTCTTTCCTCATAACAAGTGCCAAGCCCTGGATTAGAGACTAAGGGGGTCATGATGGTGACCATACATACGTTCCTTCCTGCACCTCCCAGTGAGAGGAACTCTGGGTAACCTAGTAAGCAGTACTCTGTTTAAGATGCCTTAATGACCTGTTCTCTTCAAATAAAAGATAGCACTTTACAGAGCTATTTAATAGGAGCAGAACATTTAACTATCAAATTAGAATCTTTTAGTAGTCCTCATATAATCCTGGCTCAGAGAAAGATGAAAGAAAAGCAAACAAACTAGGATTTTTTTTTTATATTTTTGTTGCATTGTCACAGCCAAAGCACAAAGTCTGACTTTATCCTTTATTTTATTTTAGAAATGCCATATATGAGACAGCTACAAATACAGAGGGGTTTTTGTTGTTGTTGTTGTTGTTGTTTTATTACAAGATTGAGAACAGGGGAGAAAAGATTCATTCTTTCATGATTTTACCTTAAATAAATGATGAAATCATTTATTCCTTTTGTTCTGTTCACAATAGAAGGACTTTATCTTACCTAAAATGCTTTTCTTCTGAGAAAACGCCTGTCTCATGTCTTTTTAGCCATATCGAGTTCAGAAATCTTTTTGAGAATCAGAGAAAATAAATAAGCCAGAGATCTCTTAAGAGGTAGGGAAACTTGATGAAGGGAGGTGTAATCGCCTCTGCCCCTATCCCATGAGGGAGAGAATTCCGGCCAGCAGTTTCTCTCAACCGGGACAGGGAACGGGAAGCGATCACAAATAATTCACAAGTGTCAAGCTCTTTTGTGATCACCTAGAAAATCAAGCTGCAGAAGTTAGTGGCGTGGACTCAGGATGACGGTTGCCAATCGAAAGCCTTTATTAAGGGGAGAGCAGGGTTTTTATGCCCTGCTAACAGGGGAGGGGTTACAAAGCAGGATTGAAAACATATCCAATCAACCAAGCAGGATTGAAAACATATCCAATCACAATTGTACAAGTTTCTTTAATTAACCAATGAGGGTAACTCCCTACCCCCATGAGCTTAGTGCATGTACACATTTAGATGGTGGGAAGGATAAGGGGAAAAAGAAGGGTGGAGAAGCAAGTAATTTAGAAGGAAGGATGGAGCAAGCAATTTAGAAAGAAGGGTGGAGCAGGCAATTTAGAAATAAGGGTGGAGCAAGCAACTTAGAAAGAAGGGTGGAGCAAGCAACTTAGAAAGAAGGGTGGAGAAGCAAAAAGGGTTAAGCAAACAATTTCCTTACTAAATACTTAAACCTTAATAAAAACACAATATGATTTAAATGTTAACTGAATGAGAGAAGGGCAAAAACTTTCCATGGTTAAAGCAAACGGGAATTTCAGTTATGCTGAATTCCTTTGTGTAAGCTAAATTTACTTTGCTGAGTTTCCTTTAGGCTCAGGGTCATGCAAACTTGTGGTTGGCAAGAGATGAGGTGAAGAGAGTTCAGTCAAGGTCCATGCTCATGTGGGGTGCTTGGTCACCCACAGGGAGGTATATGTTTTTGCAAGTATATAATTGTGTATTTGTTCATATATCATGTATATACATAATTTCATATGTAAGTCTTGGGATTTTTATAGGACCCAAGATAATATTATCAAAGTATTTAGAAGATTGCATTTTTTAAAAAATATGCTGCAAAAATTTGTGTACTTTTATTTGAGAGGAATAAAAATGTTTGCATAGGAAATTAGTCTAAGAAATTCTGGACTTAAGATTGATTTATTTTTAAGAATTTTTTTTGGGGGGGGCCACACCTGGTGACGCTCAGGGGTTGTTCCTGACTATTCGCTCAAAAGTCGCTCCTGGCAGGCACCGGAGACCATATGGAGAACCCAGGGATCGAACCGCAGTCCGTCCTAGGTTAGCGCAGGCAAGGTAGGCACCTTACCTCCAGCGCCACCACCCGACCCCTAAGAATTATTTTTAAAACCTGTCCTACATTGAATTTTTTTGTCAAAAGGTGAAGTGGAATGGGCATAGATAGCATTTTCTCAATTTGTCTGAGAATGAAATGCCCTATCAACACCTATTCTTTTTTTATAATAATTTTTATTTTGATCAAAGTAAATTACATATCTTTAACAGTAATATTTTAAGTACATATTAACATTGAATCAGGGGAATTCCCATCACCAAAGTTGTCCTCCCTCTACCTCTGTTCCCAGCTTGCATCCCCTATCACCCACCCTTATCCCCCAAGCTGCTAGTTTAAGTGGTCCCCTCTGAGTCTAGCTTACTACTTAGTGATCATTTGGTCTTGGTACCCTCCATTATTTTCCCCTCAATTTGAGAGGCAGAACTAGATGATTCAAGTTATGTGTTCTGTTTGAAGAACAGAAAAGCAATGAAATGGGGTAAAAATCAAATAAGCCAAAAATGGGCAGAGTTCGTAGAGGCTCTCAACCTCAGTTTGAGAGAAGAAAAGGGAAAAAGGAAGTGGAACACCACAATACAAAAGGGAATATCAAACAAAAATCCAGTGAGCACTACAGCAATAAAGATAAGCACCCCATAATAATCACAGTCCTGAAATAAAAACAGAACAGAGCGCAAAAAGAAGAAAAAAATAAATAAATAATAAGTTAAAAAAAGATTATTTTTTGCTTTTTTTTCCTGCATAGGCACAGTAAATATTGGGGACATTAGAAAGGGAATTCCCTTGACCTAAGAGATACAGGGTTTCTTCATCCTTGAAGTATACTGTCATGGGAATAACAAGACTCCTTGCATGTTCATTTACTCTCCCCTAGTTGCTTTTGTGGTGTGTGGAAGACTTCTGCTCCATCATGGGTGATAAAATCAGACCTCTATATCTAGAAATCTTAGTATTTGCACAGGTCAAGGAATGGAGCTTATGATGAAGTCTTTGTTTGTGATTTTAAAAGTTCTGTTCCTTCACTGTCGTTTTAATCCATCTTCTGTTGTTGTTGGTCATTGCACTGATCCTAGGATAGAGCCTGATATAGAGTCTTCCGTTATGTTTCCAGTAGACCCATTCATTTGCAATTGTCTTAGTCAGACCTCTGAAATCAGAGATTTTGGTTGTTGTACAGATTGTAGGCCAAAACCTAGACTATGCCTTTTTTATTGGTCCCAGGATACATTCTGCCCAGTCTTGGTTGTCATGGTTAGTCATCTGTAGATAGTGATCTTGGCTTTTGCACAGATCAAAGAATGACAAGTCTTCTGATTTTGCCTTACGGTTAAATGATGAAGGTAAGAAAATCTGCTTGCAGTGAGGATCCTTTTGGAACTGAGTCCGGTATCAAACAACAGTCCACGTTAGGGAGAGGTGATAAGGAGGATCACACAGCATGAATCAGCAGAAGTGTTGGTTGTATTTTCTTGCCTGGGATGAGGTCGACACCTATTCTTTTCTTTCTTTTTTTTTATAATTCCTTATTTTTGATTATGAGAACAAAGATGCAAAGAAAGAGGACAAGGTAGAGTTACAGTGGAAGGACAAAGGACAATCACCCATAAACAGAATTCACAGAAGTCCCCTGCTGGTATTAACATTGAACTTTCAGCCAAAGAATATTAATAAAAATAAAACAGAACCCATAAACAATTACTTTGTCCCTCAAGTCCCCAGTTTGTGATACTTAATTCTTAGTAGCAAATCGAGCAATATATATACCCATAAAACTTATGTAACTCCTTAAACATTGAAGGCATAGTACTTTTTTACATTTCCATGCATGAGCATATTAGTTTAAGTTAGCCTCAAAAGTGGGTTTTTCTTTTTAAGGATAAAAGTCAAAGGAGCACAGTAAAAACGGTGTTAGAGTGGCAATAATTGTTTGCATCGGCACACCATAATATGGGGGACATGGAAAGGAAAAACCTTGGCCTAATTACAAAGAGACCCTACCCCTGAAGATTCCTGGCATAAGACCAACTCTAGGCTCCAGGCAAACTAGATTGCCCAATCCAAGTCGTTGTCTGTAGTGCCAACATGCATTTATTTTTCACACAATCTCTGTTGCTGGTATCATGTTTCTGTATTAAAGATCCTGGGGTCTGCATGTCCTATATTACTGTTGGATGGTGCAGAGTGTCTTCTCGTTTCACCACACAATTAAAGGGCACTGCAGAAAGCCCTGTCCAGTATGCAGGTTGTTGATGTTCTAAAGTCCTCTCAGTGTTAAGGGAAGTCTCTTTTGAGTAGATTGATGTCAGAGCAGCGGTAGGGTCTTCCTTCGTAGAGGATTGCTTCCAGGTGTTGTTATAAAAAACCTTGGGTGTCTCATAGATAGCTTCCCTGGTTCAGGGGTGAATGGAGAATGCACAATCTTCTGAGGCCTGTGACAGGTCATTATGCCAATGTTCAGGGTGTAAGGTTCCATTGGACTACAAGATTTGTGTGTTCCAATCTCTGTTATATAAGAATTTATTTGTGTGTAGGTATTTCCCATTTTGATGAGCCTATGCAAACAAGGAACAATGCCACATAGCTTTATAGGCCCATGGGACACCTATTTTTATATTGCCTTTTCTAAGTCCTTGTCTAAGAAATATTTTCAGAATAACATATTTCTCATCACTCTACCACATTCTCAATTCAAGTGGTTCAAGTAGTTCTTGCAATTTGAGAGAAGAGTTAGTCAATAATGCAAAGACAATAATAATGTGCTAATAATGTCAATGTTAGTTCAGATATGGGTATTAAAAACAAATTAATCCACTTGTTTGAATGAGACTTTTCAAAGGTAAGGATAAAATATAGTACCTAGCTTGAGAATATATCATCTAGAAATGTAAAAATGGTTTTCATGGATTTGAACAATTAGCATTGTTAACATAACCACACTACAAAGAGTATCATAAAGATCAAATGTAATCACCACAAAACTATAAATAGTTTTCTTAAGAACTTGGAACAAACACTAATAAAATTTATATAAATCATAAAACATAAAAGTATACAAAGTAATTCTGAAGGAAAAATATATATGGGAGATTGTAATAACTTTAAATCATATTATAAAGCTATATCAACAAAAACAATATGTTGTTATAATATGGATAGACCTTCAGATCAATAGACTACAATTAAGAGTCCAAAGAGAAACAATCAAATATATGGAGAGTTAATCTAAAACAAAATAGCTTGGTACATAAAGTGAAGTTAAAAAATTCTCTTCAACAATATAATGCTGGGAAAACTAGATAGTCAGATGTTAAAATAAACCTAGACCTGCATCTTACAAGTACACAAAATTGTATTCAAAGTAGATCAAAGACTTTTAGTTTTAGACTAAAAATCATAAAACATATTGAGGAAAACATAGATTGAAAACCTTGGGTTTTGTGAATGTTTCAACTCCATTGGCAAAAATAACAAAAACAAAAATTAAACAATGAAATGTATCAAACTAAAAAGTTTTTTATTACAAAAGAATCTCAAACTAAAATTTAGACATGTGGAAAATGTTCGCACACCATATATAAAAGACTACTATATAAGTAGCATATGGACATACCAGATATGTCCATTTAAAAGGCACTTACAAAGCTCTACAGCAACAACAAAATCAATATTCCCATAAATTTTTAAAGACAATAGAAACTGAGTTCTGGTTTTTAGTATGAAGCTTACCATAGAAGAGGAAAGAATTGATGAGAAGAATATAACAAGTTAGGGGAAAATTGGGACAATAGAAGAATGGAAGTGATACTCTTGTAGAAGATGGGGTTCTATAATGTTTCATGCATGAAACCATCATTAATATTAATGTAAATCATAGTGCTTAACATAATAATGAAGAACTTTAAAATGAATAGACACCTCACTGAAGAGGGCATACTGTCAATGAGAAGAGAAAGTATTGTCATTTTTTTTTTTTTGGTTTTTTGGTCACATCCGGCAGTGCTCAGGGGTTGTTCCTGGCTCCATGCTCAGAAATTGCTCCTGGCAGGCACGGGGGACCATATGGGGCACCAGGATTCAAACCAATGACCTTTTGCATGAAAGGCAAACTCCTTACCTCCATGCTATCTCCCGGGCCCCAGTATTGTCATTTCTTATCAGGGAGATATAAATCAAAACAATGAGATATAAGTTTACATCAGAGAGAAATATAGGAAAAAAAAAACTAAAATCTAGTGCTAGCATTAATGCAGTAAAGAAGGAACATTCTTTCATCATATATGGGAAACTTATCTGTCTGCTTAAACTTCTAAAGAGTTTGAAGAGTTTTTATAAAATAGAATAGAGTTTCCAGCATTCTGCTTCTTGGCATCTATCCCAAGAACACAAAAGTATTAATTTTAAAAGGTCAATGCACACCTATATTCATTCCGACAATAAGCATAATAGCCAGGATATGAAAAAAAGACCAAATATCCAACAATAGATAACCAAATAAAGAAATTGTATAAAATTCACAACAAAATACTACCTTATCTTATAAGATAAAATCCTATAGTAATAGCAATTGAGATGGAATAAAAGGGACATAAGTTAAGAAAAATAAGTCAGAGGGAGAAAAAATACTGAACATTATGTGTAGTAAATAGAGAAGCAAAGCAAGAAAATTGACAATAATTGAGTAAGGACAAACCCTTGTATTTGATTGCAAACTCTAGACTACCAAAGAGTAGGCAGAGAGGGGAGGGGTGGAGTGCAGAAAAAGAAAAAGGTGGACTAGAGGTGACATGGGCTATGGGGGACAGTGGTTAAGAATATGAAATACTTTGATGGTGGTGAAGGTGCAGTAATCATTTTCCTCAAACTCATACAAGTTGTCACAATTGTAATCATGCTTCCTAAAGTACAATAAAAAAATTAAAGGGCCCGGGAGATAGCATGAAGGTAAGGCGTTTGCCTTTCCTGCAAAAGGTCATCTGTTCGAATCCTGGTGCCTGATATGGTCCCCCGTGCCTGCCAGGAGCAATTTCTGAGCATGGAGCCAGGAGTAACCCCTGAGCACTGCCGTGTGTGACCCCCAAAAAATTATTTTAAATTTTTTAAGTAGTGGGGCCAGAGTGAGAGCACAGTAGTAGGGCATTTGCCTTGCACACGGCCAAGCCAGGACAGACTCCGATTCAATTCCCCACATTCCCTATAGTCCCCTGAGCCTGCCAGGAGCAATTTTTGAGTGCAGAGCAGGGAGTAACCCCTGAACACAGCCGGGTGTGACCCCCCTAAAAAAATTCAAACAGTGCCTATCACATAACATTATTAAGAGAACTAAATATATCAATGCATGTAAAACACATAAATACTAAGATATTAGTATACATCAAGTATAATTTTGTTTATTTTTTAATTGTATTTATTTTATTTAAAGAACATGTATCCCACAGTTGACATAGTGGATTATAATACATTAGTTTCCAAGTTAGATATTATTTAAAAAGAAAAAAATAAAGTAATGGGGAAAAAAAGAAGATAGAGAAACAAAATAGTACATAAAAAGCAAATATTTGTGAAAGTGCATCTTTTATTGCTAGTTGACTATTGTATTACTTTATTATGTTTCTATGGGGGTGACAGTATTAAACAAAATGAATTTGTCTAGGAATTACAAGAGCTATTGATGATACTGTGTACTTCTGGAGTCTATTTTCAATTGCTAAGACTTCCAAAATTACAAGAAGTTGAGAGTGGAGATACCCACACTCAATCTTTAAAAAGTCCTGCTGATATTGGTCAGATCAGTCCAAATACAGGCACACCTGGCATTTTGGTCATATTGGCCATATGGTCAATATGACCATAGAGTATAATATACTTTTTTATTTCTGTATTTGCAAGAATATATTTTATTTCTTTCACTTACTCTAGAATATTTAGGATTTTTTGGGGGGGTTGATTTTGGGGTCACCACTGGTAATTCTTAGGGCTAACTTCTAGCTCTGCTGTCAGGGATCACTCTTGCAGGCAGTAATTGGGGAATCCAATGTGATGCTGCAGATTGAATTTTGTTGAAGGTAAGCATTTTTAATCTGCTATGCTATCTCACCAGCCCAATCTAGAATTCATTGTATTGTGTCAGAAAAGTAATAAATATCAGTACTTCCAAATACAGTCAATGACTATTTTGTCTCAAAATATTCAAATACGGGGCCGGGCGGTGGCGCTGGAGGTAAGGTGCCTGCGCTAACCTAGGACGGACCACCGTTCGATCCCCCCGTTCCCCATATGGTCCCCCATGCCTGCCAGGAGAGACTTCTGAGCGAATAGCCAGGAATAACCCCTGAGCGTCACCGGGTGTGGTCCAAAAAAAAAAAAAAA
This sequence comes from Crocidura indochinensis, assembly GCA_004027635.1. Classification (NCBI taxonomy): domain Eukaryota; kingdom Metazoa; phylum Chordata; class Mammalia; order Eulipotyphla; family Soricidae; genus Crocidura; species Crocidura indochinensis. Next base: position 16,114 of record PVKC010003539.1, on the reverse strand, counting down.
CAAAAAAAAATATTCAAATACAAATTAAAACATTTGTGGGAGAATGTTTAATTTGGAAATATGATTATTTCTAATCCAGAGATTTGGTCACATTTCTATTTTGTTTTATACAGAGACACATCAAAATTTAGAAACTTGGTTAAAGAGTGAAATAAAAATGGATCCATTTTCCTTCCAACATTTCCCTCTCGTCATCCAATAATTCTTGACATTATTAAATTTCTCTGTGGCAGAGCAAAATGAATGCCACAATTAGAACCTGAGATATTTAATGGCAAAATCACAGTCCACTGTCAAAAAGGAAAAAAAATTCATCATAATTGATTAAATGATGTTGGCCAAAGAACATAAACTTTCAATTAAAAGATGAGTAAGTTTTGGAGACGCTAATGCTATCATTTGCAATTCTGTATTTTATTATGAAAAGTTGCTGAGCGATATTAAATGTTCTCAGCACAAGACTGAAATGGTGCTTATGTGAAAAAAATCATGGAATATTAGTTGATGCCACAGTGCTAATCATTTTCAAATAATCACCATGTCATAGACCTAAACTAACATAATAATATATTTTACTTATAGCTCAATAAAACTGGAAAAAGAGCAATTTTAATATCAACACAAGACATCAGGTTTACTTTATTTGTATAAGTAAAATACAATACAATAAATTACAATAAATACAATAAAATACAATACAAACATTGGCTAATATGAATTTAAGTAGCGTGCATTAGCATAAGCTAGAAATGGTAAACCAAAGACCAGGAATCAGACTTTTGATCAGAGGCTCTATTAACATATCAAATGGCATCTACCAGAAGCAGCATTTTTAATTCCTAAAGAAGTAAATATGTTATGAAAATATTTCAAATATCTCCTCCTGTTAAAAATATAGAAAATAAATCTCAAAGAGATTTATAAAGTTGACCATAATATTCATAGAGCTGGGAGTTGAGCAAAATGCTTGAATTAGGGGCAAGGCACTCTTAACCAGTGTGGCAGATTTTGTAGATCAGTTCTACCATTCCCTTTACTAATAGTTTTTGGTTTTGTGCAGTTTTTATTCATTTTAACTAAACAAATCTATAAATTAAAAGGTCAAAAATCTGTTTTATAATTTAGCGTATTTTTAGAAATAATTTCCTCTTAGAAAACCACATTTGTTCTATAGTTTTTGGTAGAGAAGTTTTAGAGTCAATTTAGAAAAAGCTTTAGAGGCAAAAGGAGCTTGTACCCAAGTCTTTGCCAGGTCAATTTTTGTTCTGTTGCTGTTCTATATCTAAATTATGAAGCTTTTGTGAAAATTGGGTTCATAGGGAAAGTGCTGAGTCATTTACATTATTGCATCGATCCTATACAAGGATATCACCATAATGTTTGAGGAGGTATAACAGATGCTATTTTCTCTTTAATTTATATATCACCAATCAATGAAAATATCAAATCATTTATGTGTCTCTGTTAAAGTAATGTATACCTAACAGTTTCATTCCTCATCTCCTCTAAGGGGAGAATAGTAGTTTCAGAAACCTCCATCATAAAGTTACAGAATTCAATAGGTTCTATAGCATCTTCAGTTTGAAAAAGCAAGCTTTGTCCAAACTGGTTGTTCTTCAGATTTCACAGCGGCTACCGCAGCAGCAGTGAAAAGAGCAATAACTATGTCAAAATCATGAAAATTACAAAATAGGAGAGAATAACTGACCATGCATGCAGGGGAGAGAAATAAAATTACACTGTACTTGGGTCTTCATTTTCTCTGCAAAGACTTTTAAAATGAATTTGTGCAAGTGGAACTCAAGTTAAGCCTTCTCTCCTTCATGGCTCACCTTTCCTTAAGATGCAAAACAGGGTGGAATGCACCCCTGAATTATAAAATTTATAGATTCATATCCCTATTAGATAAGAACTTTTTATACATAATATTTCCCCATTTTAGTGTGCCCATGCAAAAAAGAATGATGTAATATTATATTATTGGTGCATTTGTGGATAAAAATAACATGCTATACAGTCTATGTGCCCTGTTTTTGACCTTAGGCTTTATCCCAAGCAAAACTTTCTACTAGAATTTCCTACTAAGCAAAACCAATACAAGCAAAAGAAGGGGAGAAAGACTACCTCTACATATGGAAAAAAAACACTAAGATTTTTTATGACTATTAAGGAAATGCATCTACAGAAACATACAAAGAAAATATAGATAACCTCATTAAGTCTTTTGAAATAGTCTTAGGAGAGAATAAAACTCATGGCATATTTTCACCCATAACATTTGTCATGGGAACTTGACTTAGACCTCAATTGATTAGACATCGACCATTCAACCCAAATTGTAGATCCCAAACTTACAACTGGCACAGTTCCCTGCAGCAGCACCAGGAACCAAACTCCCCCAGAGGTGACCCAAATACCGCTCTGGCACCAATTTGCTCAAGGGTAGGTTCATATGACACCCTAATGATGAAAAAACAGGGAAAACTTGTATTAAGGGCAAGTTTCCCTACCTCACCACCTAACAGTGAGATGGACTCAGAAGTTGCTCTGTCCTAGGATCTATGCAAAAACCAAGATCTCTTATTACTGAAGGCTGACTACAACAACCGCTATTGAGCAGAACTTTTTCTGGGACCATAAAGAAAGACCTTTGGATTTGACAACTAACATGCCTGTAGTTGGTCTTATGACAGTATTTTCAGACACCCTGTATCTCTTAGGCCAAGGAATTTCCTTTCTAATTTCTCCAACATTTACTGCCCTCCTATGCAAAAATAAATAAGTCACACACATCCCATTTCTTCTTCTTTCTTTTTATTTTTCTTCTTTTAATCTTACTTATAGCTTCTAGATAGGGACTCCAGCCTTTTTTTTTTTTTACAGAACTATAGAACATGAACCATCTTGTTCTACCTTTTATTTCTGTGTCTTCCTACAAATTGAGAAAAAAAAAAGTGAATGTGACCCAGGAGCCAAGCAGTTGCAGGAGCACTGAGTAAAAATAAAAATAAAAATAAAAAATAAAATAAAAAAATGGTCAGATCTAAATACTCAAACCAAAGTTAATGACAATAGAATCAAGAAATCCAAACTATAATAAAGAGGCTGAGACAGGAGATCGGGAGTGCATGCTGGGTGGGAATGGCCCTAATTCTCTGCCACTATATGTCTGAAATACAAATGTTGAAGACTTGTAATTCACATTGGTTTCAATAAAAAAATTTTAAAGCAAAAAAAAAAGATGCATAGATAGTGATTTCTCACTATCTCGAAGGCCTTGGAGTGTTTGCCTGGCAGAATGCCAGCAATTACCCTTTTAAAAGCTTAAGCTCCCTGAGTAGAAGGACCCAAGATTGCTTAATGAGCTTACTCTTGAGTGATGATGGTAAAGTCCTTATTTTCTATTATCAACTATTGATCACTATCTAGTTATTTGTTTACTCTATATGAAGCATCATTTACCTCTGTATTATTGCCAGAGATCTATTATTATAAATATGTCTTAGTGTTGATAATCCTGGAAATATAAGTAGACCTTTTACTTAATCATGAGTTTATTACAAAATTATGTGGATTTAAAGAGAGGAATATTGGAAGAGACATTGCAGGGAGTAATAGGATAGAGAGAGGTTAGGGATCAAAACCAATTTCAGTAATTAGACATAATTCAATGTAAGTTCTGAAAATAAATAGGTGTCAAAAGTGGCTATATTGCTTTCCATCCCATGGTACACACAAAAATGTATTCCCACTTAGTTTTTACGTTCATTAGTAAATCTTCTTAAGCTCATTCCTAAAACATTTTTATAAAAATCCAGTATAAGAGAGGAGAGACCCCACACACAATATGTAAAACATTGTTCAAATTTCCATATTAACTTTGAAGATATTCACATAGTTACACTGGTAATAATGGTAAGATAAATAAATGGAAATGAAAACCATAGTAATGACTACAAGGAAAGATAATTTAATATTGCCACCTACACAGTCATTTCAATGTTTCCAGAGTCCAAGATATTTCCATTTTCATCCTTATGTGAACTTTACTGTGTTTTGGCATTAATCTTGCTACTTTTCCAAAGACAAAATAAGTTGGGAAAGAAGAGTAGTTATTCCTCTGAGGATCTTCCAAATGACACATCCATAAATCTTGAATTGTGTGGGATCACAAAAAAGAAATAAGCTAATGCAGGAAAAGCAAAATAGCTAGGAGCCCTGCCTTCGCAGCACATGCCCACAGGATATACACATGTAAACATATTTTGAATATGGGAAGACTGACTTAGGACTAAGTTCTCTTCTGATGATGTAAAGGAATACTGCCAAATAACTATTTTACTTGAAGGTGTTGTGTACCTTTTAGATCAAGTTAGTTTTTCCTTAGTATGATATTCCTTCTTCCAAGTGTATAGAGAAATTGATAATTCATTCTGGCACAGTCGAAAAATGTGAAAATAAAAGAAGCAATTTTGCATTTTCTCTTTGTTAGATATTAGGTCTATTCTGCAGGTAATCAAGTTTTCTCTGAGTAAAGTGTTCTATTTTTTAGGGAGGAAGGGTGAATTTGTCAGTAGTCAGATGTCAACCAAAACCATTTGTTAATTGGGCTCTTTGCTGAAGTGGTTTCTTCACATTAAGGTGGAGTCAGAGCTCCAAATGGCCCATGAGACAGTACAACCAAATCAATTTCTCATACGACAGCCTGTCCAGGAGAGAAATCAGACAAAAATATTGCTGTTGAAGGTGGTCAACTTTCCATCTTATGGAAAAAAACACAGCTTTAATTGTGGGAATAATGGGGATTTCGGGTTTCAGACTTACTCTAGGAATTAGATTTTTAAAGAATGAGACAAATGAAAACTTTAGTAACATACCCAACCAGTATATTATATTCAGCTACTAAATTTATACTTCTACAAACCACAGTCTTTAAATTTTCATAAGGATCTATTAATTAATATTTGTTATTTATAGGTAGGCTCCATAAAACTGAGGGGGAAAACAGAAGTAAACTGGGAATTTCTGGAAAGTATAATTTCAAAACTTAGGATCACAAAATACAGAAGCAGATAAATAACTATATGGAGATGTAAATACAGACAAATATTAACACAAGTCTGTTCTATGATCTGTCATCTATCCCAATCACAATGAAATAGTAATATAGAACCTGGTACAGAATAGGGAAGTATTGGATAGTAAGAAGTAACAATAAGGGTCAAAATAAAATTGTCAGTGTCATCATAATTCTTACTTTAGATCCTAGATGTAAAAATTTAGCAATAAAAACTTATACTTTTCTCTCTGAGATATTGCTAGGTGAGAATATGCCTCTGTGATTTAAAAATTACTATGAAAAAATAATAACTCTTTTTAGAACTCACAATAAGAAGAAAATATCCCATAAACTTCTTGAATAATCTTTCCACTGAGATTATCTGCCTTTCTTTTCAGCAGTTTAATTTTTTTTATATCTGTGTGGAAATGTCTTTTAAATCCATTTCTGCTTTCTTCTGATGCTCAAATGAGGAGATCTGGGAAAAACTACCATCACTTAATTTGATCTCCATAGTTACTTTTAGACTGACTGTGTGTGCTGGCTGATGTTGTACATGTTTTAAGTCACACTTTTATGAACATAAAAATAGCAATGTCAACTTTATTTCTTCAACTGTGAGTAAAGTGATGGATTAAGTGGCATGGGAAGATTTTTAGGTGTCATTCTTACAAACTTAAATTTTTTTGCAACTGAGTCTTCACCACCTGAGAAAAATCAATAAATAAATTACGTATCTCATGACTACATATGATAGAATCAGTGGTCTTGTACCAGCAAAGTAATCTCCTAATAGGCTAACTTCATTCATTTCTATGACCTTTCTATTCCACTCAATTTCAGTATATTAATTTCTAAAAATAAGCATAGTACTGAAGAAGAAAACACAGGAAAGCACCACAACTTCTACAAGTGAGGAGAATAAAATTCACCCTATCAGATTTGAAGCTTTGCTCACAATTACCTGATAAACCACTTAACCTTGTCATGCTCCAATTTCTTTTGTGATCCAGAAACACAGTAAATTCCTAATTTACTCCATAGAGCTGCATTGACAATAATTTGACAATAAATGTGTGTATATATGTATGTATATATGTATATGAATATTAAAGCACATTATCTTTGATGAAGGTGCTTTGAACAAAATTTAAGGCTAAAGTCAAAATAATTAAAGAAACCTATGTCTGTTCTCTACATGAAATTGCTAATGTTAAACAGCAGGACTGAGAGCTGATTTTCTCAGGTCTCTTCCCTTGGGTTCTACAATGACTAGTTCTGTATAACTTTTACTTTGGAATCTCTCACTCTCAACATTCATCTCTAATGCATTCTAAAATATGAACAAACATTTGGAGTTGAAGAGGTCATCAGGGAAGCCAAGACATTTAAGCTTTAAAAAAATTTTTAGTAAAAAGGTGTCATTGATATAAAAGAAATAATAGATAAAACCCATTTCTCAAATATATACTTGCCATTTCTATTAATATAGTGCAAAATAGACCCATGATTTAAAATCACATGAATGTCTCTGATTTTAAGCATTCAATCTAGTAGTAATACTAATTGATATTTTTCTGACTTTGGCTAATAAGTGAAAAAATAAAAGTTTTATGGTATTTTCATAATATTTCCCAGAATTTTTGGTATGTGGCTTCTAAAATTTGGATTATCATGATTACCCATGAATAATGATAAAGTTTAATCTTACACTTCCCAAGTAACTATGACTTCCTGAATCCTCTTCTAGCAAATATTTCTAATTTGTTTTCCTTGCTTCATTGCCAATAAAGCAGATGGATCGTTTTCAATTTTCTCTTTTTTTGTCTTGGTCATAGCTTCAGAACCCTAGCACTGCTTGATTCCCTTCAGTTGCAGATGGTGGATGGAATCAAGGGCCAGGCCCCAGAAAAGTTTCACAGAGGGAACATATAAAGGGCAAAATAGGACCCTCTGAATCACACCGAGTATCTCTGAGATCTGTGGTAAGTGTCTGAGGTACTAATAATGATGCAGCCAAGATGGTTTAATAGAGCCAACACACAATCGAATCATGCTGCAATGCATATTGCTCAGGTTATCGTTTTTCTGGGCACTATGCAATTTAATTGCACATGCTGCAATTAAAATTTTAAATTAAGATATATATTATATTCCTGTGTTTCCAGATCATTGTCAAATTTTTCTGCATTCTTAGAAACATCTAAAATTTAAAGTGTAATATGAAGCCTTAGGAAACATTCTTTAATACTTGGCACTTGAATAGAAAGCCATATATCAACACCAGAGAGAAAACAATGATGGGGCAAAAAGAATTTGAAGTTGCTGAACAATCTTAGAGGACCCTATTTATTTCATAAGAAAGTGAATGATACCTCCAAAATCTTTGCAAGTCTGTAAAGAAAAATGAACTTGAATAAGTTAGAAATTCTCAATCTGGAGACATAAGATTATACTATGAATCTAATTTTTCTTATATTAAGATGTTTAGCTGAAATTAGCACCAGTATTAAGTCCACCACTAAAAATGTCTTTTTGAAAACAGTAAGATTATTGACCAACAAATCAACATTATTCAATTATTTTCTTTTTAAAGCAGCAATCTTTTTTTTTTTTTAAGTTTTTGGGCCACACCCGGTGACGCTCAGGAGTTACTCCTGGCTATGCGCTCAGAAGTCGCTCCTGGCTTGGGGGACCATATGGGACACCGGAGAATTGAACCGCAGTCCGTCCAAGGCTAGCACAGGCAAGGCAGGCACCTTACCTGTAGCGCCACCACCCGGGCCCCTAAAGCAGCAATCTTTTAACTAATATGATATCAGTAAAAATTAATAGAAATTCCATATAATCTCACGTTGTTTTTATTTTTTTTGTGTATGGTTTTTGGGTCACACCCGGCAGTGCTCAGGGGTTACTCCTGGCTCCATGCTCAGAAATTGCTCCTGGCAGGCACGGGGGACCATATGGGGCACCAGGATTCGAACCCATGACCTTTTGCATGAAAGGCAAACCCCTTACCTCCATGCTATCTCCCGGGCCCCTCTCACGTTGTTTTTAAATAGTCCTGTAGCAATAAGAAAAATTCCTTGACTAACTGCAGTTTCTCATATAACTTAAGAAAATATGATTCAAAACTGAAACATACAATTCTTTCATAAGTGAAAAACACAACAAAGAAAAATGTATCAAAATAATACAGAAAGGAGATATTTATAAATAATGTTATAATATTTAATTCCTGGGCTAGAGAGATAGCACAGTGGTAGGATGTAACTAGAAGCATATTATTTTAAATAAATGATAAACTTACCTAAAACAGAAATAATATCTTTAATATGAAGTATATATAAATAAATGTATCACATTATGTATGTATAACAGATATATATTTAAAACTATATATCCAAAAGTGTTTTTCAAACTTTTTTTTGGTTTGTTTGTTTTTGTTTTTGTTTTTGGGCCACACTCGGTGACGCTCAGGGGTTACTCCTGGCTATGCGCTCAGAAGTTGCTCCTGGCTTGGGGGACCATATGGGAAACCGGGGGATCGAACCACGGCCCGTCCTAGGCTAGCGCAGGCAAGGCAGGCACCTTACCTCCAGCACCACAGCCCGGCCCCTGTTTTTTTTTTTTTTGATTGTTCAAACTTTTTATCACTTTCAAGTTCTTTATTTGAGTTTTAGTAATTTAATAAAATTATATCATTTAATTTATTAATATAAGGAATTTATATGAAGATATTTCTTTTACCAAATTTCACACATACATCTATACTTTTCTAGCTTTAGATATTCTCTGGCCTCATGAAGATACATCTTCCAATCAAGAATCCTCATACCCACTTGGCCAATTGAACTGTGTGTAGTTTGACTTTCTGTTGTGTAAGCCAAATTTATTAAGTTCAAGCAATCATATTAATTTCTTTTAAGACTATAATCTAAGTGGCACTATAATTTCTTATAGAACACATTTTTGTTTGACAAATATAAACTGAAGAGTTATTCTTAAAATTGAATAAATCACTCAAATTTCAAAAATTGACTAGTGGGCTGATATTAAAGAGACTGAATGCAAGAGGTAATGTTGAGAATTAGACAATATAATAGAAGTTCACAAAAATAGTTATTGAAATTCCACGGGGCCCGGGAGATAGCATGGAGGTAAGGCGTTTGCCTTTCATGCAAAAGGTCATCAGTTCGAATCCCGGTGCCCCATATGGTCCCCCGTGCCTGCCAGGAGCAATTTCTGAGCATGGAACCAGGAGTAACCCCTGAGCACTGCCGGGTGTGACCCAAAAACAAAAACAAAAACAAACAAACAAAAAAAAGAAATTCCAGTATAAGTCACACACATAAAATATACACACAAAACAGTAAATACATTGTAATCACTGAAAGACACAGATTTATCACCTTACAAAGTAGATATCATAAATGAACATATATTGCCTTAAACTCTCCAGCTTTCTGCATGAACTGGGCAACCCTCCTGAGATTGTTCATTTAAGTATTTACAATATTGATTGTTGGTAAGGGATAAGGGCGTATTTTTTTTTTTTTTTTTGGTTTTTGGGCCACACCCAGTGACGCTCAGGGGTTACTCCTGGCTATTTGCTCAGAAGTCGCTCCTGGCAGGCACGGGGACCATATGGGGAACCGGGGGATCGAACCGTGGTCCGTCCTAGGTTAGTGCAGGCAACATATCTCCAGCGCCACCTCCCGGCCCCCAAGGGCGTATTTTTTACCTAATTCTTATTCTTCCATTATTGTAGTATATGAGAAATTACATGAGGAAATTTTATTACTAGTATTAGAATATCAATGCAATCATATTATATTGCACTTAGTAAATGCATAGTAGAATATTTAATTATTGAATTAAAACGTACTTTTTTATTTTCTTTCCTAAACTGTGTACTTCTTGAGTACTATAATATCCTTTTTTTACAAATTCATTTCTAGAAATATTTCATGAACATATGTGCAAATTACAGTAATTTTCATTCAAAGTCAGCTTTTATGGTAAGAAAAAATGTAGATGCATGAATTTAATTATTAAATAGCAGTTTCTTCTCCATTTTAATGATCACTATGAGTAAGAGTATTTATGCAGACTTATCTACTTCCTATAGTGTCTGTATACTTTCAATCTGTTAAGAGATGCCATGATCCCACTGTCCATACCTATTAAGTCCATAATGTAAAATTTGGTACATCCATTTGAAACTAAAATCGATTTTTAAATATAATTTTTATTTTAATCATAGTGGCTTACATATAGTTCACAGTAATATTCCAGGTACATATTAACATTGATTCAGGGGAATTCACATCACCGAATTGTCCTCCCTCCATCCCCAATCCTATCCTGCCTCCTATATCCTCCACCCTCATCCCAGGGGCTGCTAGAATGAGTGGTCCCCTCTGTGTCTAGTTTATTACTTAGTGATCATATAACTGTTTGGTCTTGGTACCTTCCATTAATTCTCCCTCTAATTGGGAGGCGGGACTAGATAGTTCAAGTTATGTAGTTTTATTTGAGGAAGAGAAAAGTAATAAAATGGGGTAAAAATCAACTACGCTGACAATGGGCAGAGTCCTTCTAGAGACTCTCATCCTCGGTTTGAGAGACGAAAGGGAAAAAAGAAGGTAAAACACCACAACAGTTCAAAAAGAAGTCTTAAATAAGATATCCAGTGAGCACTGTAGCAATAAAGATATGCCATGGTCTTGAGATTAAAAAAACATGACAGAGTGCAAAAAGGAAGAAGAGAAAAGAAGAGAGAAAAAGTAAATATATAAATAAAAAGTTGACAACTACTTCAATATCCATCCCAAAACAAAGAAATTGACAAAAACTAGATAAACGAAAAAAAAGATTATTTTGTGCTCTTTGTCTTTTTCTTTCTTTCTCTTTCTTTCTTTCTTTCTTTTTTTTCTTTCTTTCTTTCTTCTTTCCTTCCTTCCTTCCTTCCTTCCTTCCTTCCTTCCTTCCTTCCTTCCTTCCTTCCTTCCTTCCTTCCTTCCTTCCTTCCTTTCTTTCTTTCTTTCTTTCTTTCTTTCTTTCTTTCTTTCTTTCTTTCTTTCTTTTTTTTCCCTCCTGCATAGGCACAGTAAATATTGGGGTCATTCGAAAAGGGAATTCCCTTGGCCTAAGAGATACAGGGTTTCTCCACCCTTGGAATATATTATCATGGAATTATCTATAGACTCCTTTCGAGTTCATTTATTCTCCCCTTGGTGCTTTTGTGGTGTATGGAAGACTTCTGCTTCGATCTGGATGATAAAATCAGACTTCTATATCTAGGGATCTCAGTCTCTGCACAGGTCAAGGAGTGGAACTTGCGATGAAGTGATTTTAGAAGTTCTGTTTCCGGGGCCCGGGAGATAGCATGGAGGTAAGGCGTTTGCCTTTCATGCAAAAGGAGTCTATAGATAATTCCATGATAATATATTCCAAGGGTGGAGAAACCCTGTGTGTCTTAGGCCAAGGGAATTCCCTTTTCGAATCCCGCTGCCCCATATGGTCCCCCGTGCCTGCCAGGAGCAATTTCTGAGCATGGAGCCAGGAGTGGCCCCTGAGCACTGCCGGGTGTGACCCAAAAAAAAAAAAAAAAAGAAGTTCTGTTTCCTCAGTGTCATTTTAATCTGTCTTCTGTGGTTGGTGGTCTACACCTTTGAGCTGAACCTCGGATGGAGCCTGGGATATCTGTGGGTTAATAAACAAGGTCTTTAAAGTAATCAAGACTTGTAAATTAATACTGGGATTAAGGTGCTTCCCTTCCCTTCCACTGATTGGCTTTGATCCTAAGACTCCTACACGGTTCCTCAAGACTTTCAGGAGTAATCCCTGAGTGTGGAGTCATAGTAAACCCTGAGCACAGCCAGATATGTTCCAAATCCCCCAACCAAAATACAATAATATAAATAAAAATAAGGATTTATTATTTATCTATTTTTTATAAATAATGTATAATTTTCTTTATCTTTTCTTCTAAAACAAGTATTAACATTTGTTTTATTTGTTTAACGAGGATATTATGTTTCTTTTGGGACCACACAGTGTTCTTCAGAGGTTATTCCTGGGTCTGCATTTAGGAATTCCTCCTGGCAATGCTTCCAGGACTATATGAAATACTAGGGTTCCAACCATGGTAGGTGACATGCAAGGCAATAACCCAACCTTCTGAGATGGGAGAGATAGCATGGAGGTAGGGCATTTAAATTGCATGCAGAAGGATGGTGTTCAAATCCCAGCATCCCATATGGTCCAACGAGCCTGACAGGTGGGATTTCTGAATGTAGAGCCAGGAGTAACCCCTGAGCACTGCCGAGTGTGACCCAATAAAACAAACAAAAACAAAAACCCTACCTTCTTTGCTGATACTACAAAAGCATATTACCTGATACTTTTCAAGTATATATGAAATATACATATTATCTGTTATTTATTTTATGTCATATATATACATGTACATTCCACACTTAATATGCTCACCAAATTTTCATAAATACTAAAAACTTAAGGTCTTATTCAAACCCTAGCTCTTTTCTCAGGAGTAATAAATTCTACTCTCAAATAACTAAATTTCTCAAATATGCATTCCATTTTTCTCTATCTTGTCCTTTAATATATACTTTTTGTTTGCCCATCTCTTCCAATATCAAAGTTCCTGTTCTACACACACACAAACTTGATTTTTTATTTCACAAAGTTAATCACTAGACTAACTTTGACTCATCCTTTTCAGTGGCTGAAGGACAAGTCTTCCAAAACAACATTCTAAAAGAACACAAACATTCTTTTATAATCTAGGTCTGGTAATCTTCCTCATAACCCTGTACTATTAAATATAATTTGTTTTTCAGTTTAATTCCCCTTTCTGAAAACAGATCCCCAAGTCTTTATGGTTCTTGATTCCTAACATCAGTAGGACACTGTTTAATGTTTATTATTATAATCAAAACTCTACACTAATTAAATTAATTAGCTTATGTATTTATTTAAATTAATTTATTTAATTAAACTTAATTAAATAAATTAACTAAGATAAATTAAGATGCCTCTTATTTATATTTTCTCTCAAAAGAGTATGTACATATTTCTTATATTCCCTATTACTCAAGGTCTAACAAAGCAATCAAGAACTAGAATGCTTCCAAATGACTTAAAACTTGTAAAGCACTCTTTCTATTCTTTCCAATAAATTTCAGAATAAGAGAAGCATATTATCTTTTATCCTCAAACCACATACAGATTCCCACTTCCCCAGCTTGCTTTCTAGGGTATGAATATTCCAATTGTCATTTTTAGTCAGAGAATATTACTTAGAACAAGACTGTGAGAATAATGTAAATGTGGCAAGATGAATAGACAGAGATACAAATTCAGCAATATTTATTGACAGCGAGCAAATTGTTTGATAGTATATTAATTTATTGGTGGACCTGAAACCTTTACTCCAGAGAAATTCTCACCTTGGTAATAGAAACACAGGCAGTCTTTTTCTCTGTAGGTGATATATCTATATTTTTATGCAAGTTGAGTCAATGAGATGCTCAATTTGTTTAAAGCAAGTTAAATGATTATTCTGTTACAAATGTCCCTAATTCAATTTGTTCAACTTAAGAAAATGTTGAGCAAGTAACTCTGTAATTAAAAATATAATAAGAATATATTAAAGAAACATTCTGATTGAAACAAATATTTTTATTGAACAAACTTTACAATAGAAATTCAAAAATACAAGTTAATACTTTAATTATTGTTAATATTACTTTAATGGAACTTAGTATACATACTAATTAGTATATGTGTATTATCTGTATGATTTAGTATAATAGTGTTTACTTTGGGGGGGTTATACCTGGTGATTCTCAGAATTTACTCCTGACTTTGTGCTCAAAAATCACTCCTGGTAGGATAAGGGTATCATATGGGATGCTGGGAATCAAACCTGGGTCCATACATGGTCAGTGCATGCAAGGCAAATGCCCTACTATGTGCTATTGCACCAGCCCCTAATGTGTACTTTTAAACAAATAAGTTCTAATGAGGTATTTACTTCCCATCCAAATACATTCATAAAGCACATCATTTCCTTTTAACTTAATTTTGATAATCTGCCTTTAATAACTTCAGATTATTTAAGAGCTAGAAGTAGTATAAAGTAGATGAATGCAGTTTCTTCTGTCAAATATATTCAGTTTCATTCAAGAGAAGTATTAAGTCTAGCCTATTTGCACAACTCACATTAAAATATCCATTGGGGGAAAAAAACCTTCATCATTTATAAACTGAGTACTTTTAAATTACAACTATAAATCTTCCTTGCATGGAATAATATCTGGCTTCATAACTAGCAATTCTTCTGCATGCCTTATCTTAAATTTTTAAATAGTTTTTGTTGAGACCAATGTGAATTACAAGTCTTTCAGTTATATTTAAGGTACATAGTGATAGTGAATTAAGGCAATTTCTACCACCAGTGTTGACCTCCCTCCACCATAGTTTCCAGCATGCATTCCATACCTCCTCTCTTAGCCCCCTCAACTACTAGTGTAACAGTAGTTTACCCCATGTACCATTCATTTTTTTTATTTTTACATTCTTAGAAAGCCATAGAAATATGAGGCAGAGGGGCCGGTGAAGTGGCACTAGAGGTAAGGTGCCTGCCATGTAAGTGTTAGCCAAGGAAGTATGGGGTTCGATCCCCCGGCCTCCCATATGGTCCCCCCAAGCCAGGGGCAATTTCTGAGCTCTTAGCTAGGAGTAACCCCTGATCATCAAACGGGTTTGGCCCAAAAAAACAAGACAATAAATCAATAAATCAATAAATAAATAATAAATAAATAAAAAAATATGAGGCAGAGCAACATAATTCATGTTCTATGGTTCTGTTACAAAAAAGGGAAGATAAAGTGAGCAGGAGCCCCTGTCTAGAAGCTATAAATATAAACATAAAAGAAGAAAAAAGAAAAAAGAGGGCTGAACTGGGGCTAGCTTTGTTTGTTTGTTTTTGTTTTGCATAGGCACAATAAGTATTGGAAGCAAACTGAAGCATATTGAAGCATACTGTCATGATACTGGCTACAGACTCCAGACATGTCCATTGTTAAGACCACAAGGTCTTTCTTTATGGCGCCAGGAAGAGTTCTGCTCAATGGTGATTGTGGTAGTCAGTCTTATGTAATTAGTAATCTTGGTTTTTGCACACATGCTAGAATGTAATGTCTTCTGATTCCATCTCACTGTTAAATGGGGAAGTAAGGAAACCTGCCCTTAAATCAAGTTTTTGCTGTTTCTTCATCATCAGTATGTTGTAAGAAGCTTCCTTGGCACAGCTTGGTGCTGGATCATTATTAGGGCTACCCCTGGGGGAGTTTGATTCCTGCTGCTGCTGCTGCTAGGAACTGTGCCAGTTATAAGGTTGGGATATGAGGATCAGGGTTGGATGGTCGATGTCTGATCACAGGAGGTCTGAGTTGAATCCCCATGACAAATGTTCAGGGTGAAAGATGCCCCTGTATTATAAAATGTATGGGCTCTTATCCCTATTAGATAGGAACTTGTTTCTATACATAAGATTTGCTCATTTTGTGTACCTATGCAAAAAGAAATAATGCTATATTATATTATTGATGCACGAGGGGTTAAAAATAACAATCTCTGTGGAATCCAATGCATCATCAAGATCATTCACTATGATTAAGTAAGTTTCATTCCAGGAATGCAAGGGTGATTTAACATCCGGAAATCAATCGACATAATACACAACATCAACAAGAAAAATAAAAATCACATCATCATATCAATAGATGTAGAGAAAGCACTTGATAAGGTACAACACCCATTCTTGATCAAAACTCTCAAGATGGGAATAAAAGGAACCTTTCTCAATATGGTTAAGGCCATCTACCACTAGCTAATGGCAAATATTATTTTTTTAACTTTTTTTTCATTTAAACAACTTGATTACATATATGATTTTGTTTGGGGTTCAGTCATGTAAAGAACACCACCTATCACCAGTGCAACATTCCCATCCCCAATGTC
>PVKC010003538.1:23221-38804 GCA_004027635.1 Crocidura indochinensis | reverse complement strand
TAAAACATTTCACTGAGGATTTTTAAGAACCTATGAAACATTAAGTAAGGATCTAACTTTATTACATTACAGCATAGTGTGGTATATTGTTTTCTGCCATGTACACAAATATTTACATAAAGAGCTAAGAATGTGGGTAAGATGGTTATAGGTTTGGTCATCAAATGAGAGTGTTCTTGTTTAGTAGGCACTGAATTTAAACACTTGTTTAATTAAAATTATAAGCTACCATTTTATTTTGGTTTGGGGCCATACCCTGTTGTGCTTAGGTACCATTCCTGGTTGCATTTACTGGGCCACTACTGAGCAATAATTAAGAGAACTATATAGTACCAAGGAAACCAGGTCATGCAAAATATGTGCTCCGACATTTTGAGGTCACAACAGTATAAACTACTTTTCTGGTTTGTTTTTTGGACCATACTAAACAGTACTCAGCTTGCTCTTGGCTCTACACTCAGGGATCATTCCTGACAGGCCTCCATTGACCATTGTGATACTGGGTATTGAACTGGGTCACCCAGTTGCAAGGTGTCTTACCTGCTGTACTATCTGACTGCCAGCATTTACTTATTTTTATTTTTTAATAGATATTTTTTGGTGGGAGGCATATCAGCAGTGTTCAGGGTTTACTCCTGGTTCTTTGTTAAAGATCACTTCTCGCAGTATTTGGGAAATCTAATGGATTGCTGGGAATTGAACCGAGGTCGGTCATGTGCAAGGCAAGCACTGTACTGTCACTCCTGCCCAGCATGAACATTATAAAGTAAATCACTCTTTGCCAATGCCTCATTTACTTTCATTGACCATATAGAACCTCTAGCTGTTCCAGAAGTACCCAGTCAGGCATGGAACTGTTATATTCCCGAGGCTTTTTTCTTAGGGAAGCCTAACACAAAGTTCTTCACTATAATTCATAGTAAATGAAGTGGGGTTTTGTTTTGTTTGTGTAGTTTTTTTGTTTTTGTTTTTGTTTTTGCTCTTTGGGCCATACCCAGTGACGCTCAGGGGTTACTCCTGGCTATGCACTCAGATATTGCTCCTGGCTTGGGGGTCCATATGGGATGCCAGGGGGATTGAATGGCCATCAGTCCTAGGTGAGCCACATGCAAGGCAAACACCCTACCGCTGCGCTACCACTCCAGCCCCTGTAAAGTATATTTTTATGTTAAAATCTTACATATATAAGTCTAAATATCACTCAAGTCAGTATGATTTATTTATTTATTTTTGGATTGGGTCACACCCGGCAGCACTCAGGGGTTACTCCTGTCTGTATGCTCAGATATGGCTCCTGGCAGACTCAGGGGACCATATGGGATGCCGGGATTCAAACCACCATCCTTCTGCATTAAAGGCAAACGCCTTACCTCTATGCTATCTCTCTGGCCCCGTGTATGGAACATTTTAAGTGCTAACTTCGCTATACTTCATGCGAGGCAAATGCCTTACCTCCATGCTATCTCTCTGACCCCTAGTGTGGTTTATTTAGTTAATTTACCAGATTACTTTTTATAAAAAGTACTTACACTAGGAAGGGCCAAATTTATTCCTGCTAATTTGAACATTAGCATTTCAGTCTTGTGATTTTAGTACACTATCTATTGAAAAGGTAACTTCAGGGCCCGGGAGATAGCATGGAGGTAAGGCGTTTGCCTTTCATGCAAAAGGTCATCGGTTCGAATCCCGGTGCCCCATATGGTCCCCCGTGCCTGCCAGGAGCAATTTCTGAGCATGGAGCCAGGAGTAACCCCTGAGCACTGCCGGGTGTGACCCAAAAAAAAAAAAAAAAAAGAAACAGGAATTGGTAATGACCACTCCTACTCCCCATTCTAATGTTGAAAATCTTCCACCTACTAGATTTGACCAAGTTTACAAGAAATGAAATAGCTGTGACTGTTTAGAAATCATGAAGCCATTGTTTGTAAATAAAATCTTTTTTTTTTTCTGTGATTTGCAAATGATAAAAAATGAAAAAGTACCTGACTGTGAGGCTGGAGCAATAGCACGAACAGTAAGGCATTCTCCAGCATATGGGCTGTCCAGGTTCGAGATGACTTAGGCTTGATCTCCAACATCTCATATAGTTTCCCAAGCTTTCCAGGGGTGATTTCTGACCCCAGATCCAGGAATAACCCCTGAGCTCAATAGGTGTGGCCCCCGGAAAAATTCCAAGGAACAAAAAGTACTTGACTTTTAACAGTTCCTTATCACTATGCAAATAGAGAATTTCTTCTCCATTTTTCTCTATGAAATTGTGTTCCAACATAAAACTAGTTTGCAGCCATTATAACATTGTGACCAAGGAAGGTTTCATGGAAATTGCAAAGATGATGTTATAGTAACAGATTTTAGCGACAGAAATAACATTTTAAAGAACTACCTATATAGATACTACCTATCTAAAAACTGCAGTTACAAAAATGAGGGAAATATGTTCCCTTGATTAAGTTTTATCACCATTTCCCAAACTACAACTTTGGATAGGTTTCAAAGAAACCAGAATTAATGGAATTAGTTAAGTGCAGTTTGTAAGAGCAATCAGTAGCACTTAGTATTTATGCGTTTGTTGTATAGGCAAGAGACAGAGTATGGGGGCTAAGGTTTATACATAGCAGTCACCAGTTTGATCCCCAAGTACCACATATAATCCCCTAAGAACAGTGTGCTCTCAGTATTAAAAATATATTTGATGGAGCCAGAGAAAAAGCACAGCATGTAAGGTATTTGGATGTGACATATACAGGCTTGATCTCTGGCATCCCATATGGCACCCCTGAGACTGCCATGAGTAACTTGGGAGAAGAGCCAGCAGTAACCTCTGAGCACCACTGAGTCGTGGCAAAAGTAGGAACAAACAAAAAGAAGTTTTATGGGGCTGGAGCAATAATAGCACAGCAAGCAGGGCATTTGTTTTGCATTCTACAGACCCAGGTTTGATCCCCGGCATCCCATATGGACCCGGAGTCTACCAGGAGTAATCCCTGAGTACCGCTAGGTGAAGCCCAAAAATATAAAAAAGTCTTTGAAAAGGAGAATTTGAGATCTTGTACAGAAGAAGAGTAAATTATGAATTCAAGACTTGATGAGATGAAGATGAGAAAGGCCAGAGAAAAACAAAGATGAAACCAAGTTTCTTACAGGGGAGTCAATGTAGCCAGAATCATAGACTGGATGGGAAGAAACTGAAACTGCACTATTCAGTTAGAAATGAGCAATCGAAACACACAAAGACAGGAACCATTAATGCTGAAAGGAGATCATCTAAACAGTTTTGTAAATAATGAAGGTAGTGAGAAGCAGTATTTAGAGGAAAGTAGTAAAAGGAAATTAACATGGTTAATATATCAAGGTGCAAAGAAAGGAGGACTCATACCTTGTCAGGTCATTATGCATGCTGAAATTAGAAGTGAACCAGACAGACAAAGAGAAAAAACTTTAACACCTGAAAATTACGAAACTCATTACTGAACAGCCAGTGAGTCAGAGACGAAATCAAAGAGGAAATCAAAAGGTTCCTGGAAACAAATGAGAATGAAGACAGGAATTATCAGAATTTGTGGGAAACAGCAAAAGCAGTACCAAGAGGAAAATTTATGTCTTTGCAAGCACTCAACAGGAAAGAAGATAGGGTCTACACAAATAATTAAATGGCATGTTTAAAAAATTGGAAAAGGTAAACTAAATGAACCAATAAACGGAAGAACTAATATAGCTCAGAGAAGATTTAATGAATTGTAAATCCAAAAATCATTTTGAAATATCAATGAGATAAGAGTTGGTTCTTTGATAAAATAAACAAGATTGATAAACTATTAAGCCAAATTCATAAAGAAAGGAAGAGAAACTTAATAGGCTGCGTTAGAAATGAAATGATGGTTGTGCTTTTTTTTTTTTTTTTTTTTTTTTGATGGGGAGAGTTTGGATCACACCTGGCAGCCCTCAGGTGTTACTCCTGGCTCTATGCTCAGAAATTGCTCCTGGCAGGCTTGGGGGACCATAAGGGATGCTGGGATTTGAACCACTGTCCTGCATGTAAATCAAATGCCCTACCTCCATGCTATCTCTCTGGCCCCTGGGGGGGGGGGGTTGTTTATGACACACTACCCCGAGAAATTAATGCCACAAAACAGGAGAACCTGGAAGAAATGGATAAATTCTTGGACTCCTATAACCTTTCAAGGTTGACCCAAAATGATCTGGAATATCTGAACAGACCTATCTCTACTGAGGAAATTAAAAAGGTAATCAAGTCTTTCCCCCCACAAAAAAAGCCCAGGCCCAGATAGATTCACTAGTGAATTCTTTCAACCCTTTCCAGGGGACCTACTAGCAATCATTTTCAGGCTCTTTCAGGAAATCAAAGAAACAGAAACTCTTTTAAATAGTTTTACGAAGCTAACGTTATCCTGATGCAAAAAGGAGATAGCTGCTCACCCCTCCCCAAACAGAACTACAGACCAATATATATTTGGTTTTAGGACCACACCTGGTGACTATGTGCTCAGAAATTGCTCCTGGCTTGACAGACCATAAGGGATGCCTGGGGATTAAACCACTGCTTTTGTGCCACACTCAGTGGTTACTCCTGGCTCTTCACCCTATCACTTGTGCCACCACTATGGCCCCTGAGACCAATGTCTTTGATGAACACAGATTCATAGATCCTCAAAAAATCCTACCAAATAAGATCCAATGGCTCGGGGGCCTGAGAAGATAGCACAGCCATAGGGCATTTGCCTTGTTCCCATCTGATTCAGGACAGACAATGGTTCGAATCCTGACATCCAGTAAGCTCCCTCATGCCTGCCAGGAGGGATTTCTGAGCACAGAGCCAGGAGTAACCCCTGGGCACCACAGGGTATCACACCCCAACCCACAAAAAAAAGATCCAGCGACTCAACAGAAAGTGTACACCAAGTAGGATTCATTCTAGAGAATCAAGGATGGTTTAATATATGCAAGTTAATCAGTGTAATACACCATATCAAAAAAAAGGAAAAATTAAAATGAAACAGTCATATCAATAGATTTAGAGAAAGAATTTGATGCAATTCAACACTTATTCCTAATTAAAAAAAATATCTCGGGGCCGGGCGGTGGTGCTGGAGGTAAGGTGCCTGCCTTACCGCGCTAGCCTTGGATGGACGGCGGTTCGATCCCCCGTGCCCCACATGGTCCCCCAGGCCAGGGGCGACTTCTGAGCGCATAGCCAGGAGTAACCCCTGAGCGTCACTGGGTGTGGTCCAAAAACCAAAAAAAAGAAAAAAAATATCTCAACAAAATGGAAATGAAAGGTACTATTTTCAGTATAATCAGGGCCATTTACCATAAGCTCATGGTAGGTATGATCAGTGGGAAAATTGAAACTCTTTCCTCTAAGATACAACACCACAAAAGACTGCCTTCTCAGGCTACTCCTATTCAATGTAGTATTGAATGTACTTGCCATAGCAGTAAGGAAAGAAAAATATATCAATGACATTTAGATAGGAAAAGGAGACATCAAACTCACTGTTTGCAGATGACATACTATATAAAGACCTAAAGACTGCCAATAAGCTTCTAGAAACCATAGATTTGTATAGCCAAATTACAGGATACAAAATTAACACTTTCTTCTTATTTACAAATAATGAAAAAAAATAGATATTAAGAAAAAAGAATACCATTCACATTAAAGTCACAGAAACTCAAGTACCTTAAAGTTAACTATAGAGGTGAAAGATTTATACAAAGAAAACTACAAAACAGTGCTCCAAAAAATAAAAGATGACACAAGAAAATGGAGGCATATGAATCAGGAGGATTAACATCATTAATGGCAATGCTCCACAAAGCATTATACAGATTTAATGCAATCCCTCTAAGAGTACCCATGACACTCTTCAAAGAAGTGGGTCAGACACTCCTAAAATTTTATTTGGAACAATAAGCAGCTCCAGTTAGCTAAAGAAATTCTTAGCAAAATGAAGAATGGTAGGCATCACTTGACCTACCTTTAAATTGTACTACAAAGCAGCAGTCATAAAAACAGCATAGATGGGATCTGAGTGATATAGCACAGCAATAGGTCGTTTTTTTCTTGCAAGTGGCCAACTGGGATGGGACCAGATTCAATCCCTGGCGTCCCATATGGCCCCCGAGCCTGTCAGGAATAATTTCTGAGCACATAGCCAGGAATAATACCTGAGTGCCACCAGGTGTGGCCCCAAAACGAAACAAAACAACCCAAACAAGCAGCATGGTATTGAAATAAAGACCCTCAGGTCACTGGAATAAACTAAATATTAAGAGAATGACCACTAGACATACAGTCGATGAATCTTTTATAAAGGGGCAATAAAAAAAGTGGAGCAAGGAAAGATTCAATAAGTGGTGGTGTAACAATTGGGCAGCTACATGCAAAAATGCGAACTCAGACCTCTAATACCATATAAAAATTAAATCAAAATAGATTGTCGACCTTGATAGCAGAACTGAAACTATGAGGTATATAGAAGAAAAATGCAGCCAGAACCCTCCGTGACATTTAAACTAATGGCACATATTCTTCTTATTTGTTTTTGGACTTTGAGCCACACCTGGCAATACTGAGCACTTCTATCTCTGCACTCAAATCTTGGTTTAGATCAGTGGGTCTTATGGGGTAGAATAGATTTCACCTCCGTCGGTCACATGCCAGGCAGTTGCCCTGTGTACTAAATACTCTCTGACCTCACGTTCAGATTCTTATACACTCGAACCAACTGCTGTACCATTTGAGCCATAGCATAGCCCCCAAATTTGTATACTATATATTCAAAATATGCAATGTTCTGCTTATTTCTTTATGAAGGTATTGTTTCATTTCTGTAGTTAATATTGATGTGTTTCAAATAACCCTTTTTAGGTTCACTATAAATTGTAAAAGTTTATTTTTTGTAGCTTGTAAAATAGAGTAATTTTTTTTTTTTTAACTTTTAAGGGATGGTCGGATGCTGTTTGATTACCTGGCAGATAAACATGGTGTAAGTGGCATTTCAAAGTTTGTTATTAAATTAAAGAATACTGTTAAATAGGATTTTACCCTGGCAATAAAAAATAAATTCCAGATTTTTGTATTAAATGTATCGTTTTAAAAAACTGGGTTTAAGAATTGGTACCATTAGGAGAATGTTTATAGTTATATCAGAATGATATTTTCAAAATAGTTGTATCATGACTTATATTTCTCATGTATTTACAACTCATTTAAAAGAACTAAATTTGAATTTGAACTTTTTTTTTGTTTTTGGGTCACACCCGACAGAGCTCAGGGGTTACTTCTGGCAGGCTCGGGGGACCATATGGGATGCCAGGATTCAAACCACCTTCCTTCTGCATACAAGGCAAACGTGTACCTCCATGCTATCTCCGGCCCCTGAATTTGAACTTTTTTTTTTTTATTTTTTTGGTTTTTGGGCCACACCCGGTGACACTCAGGGGTTACTCCTGGCTATTTGCTCAGAAGTCGCTCCTGGGAGGCACGGAGGACCATATGGAGAACCGGGGGATCGAACCGCGGTCCGTCCTAGGTTAGCGCAGGCAAGGCAGGCACCTTACCTCCAGCGCCACCGCCCAGCCCGAATTTGAACTTTTTTAAGCAACAAAGTAATCCCTTAGCCACCTTGTATAAAATAATGGTTCTTGTTATCAAAATCTTTATTAGGGGCCGGAGTAGTGGTACAAACGGTACAGTGTTTCCTTGCACACGCTAACCTAGGATGGACTGCTGATCCCCCAGAGTCCCATATGGTCCCCCAAGCCAGGAGCGATTTTTGAGCCTATAGCCGCCAGGAGTAACCCTTGAACATCACTGGGAGTGGACCCCCAAAACAAACAAATAGAAAACCTTCATTAAACTCAAAATGAAGAAATAATTGGATTCTCTAGCCATCACTTAATCTTTGTCTTCATTGTTTAACGTTTTGCTTATTTGTAATCCTTTACCTTGCATTCCAGTTCTGTTTCTTATGCTTACTATTATAGATTACTTCCCTATAGATTTTTGGGTATATTTAAGTTTTAAGTCCTTAAAATGCTGTATTTTCATCCTTTTTGTAGTTTATGCCAGTTTACACAAAGATCAAGTTTACATGTTATTTGAACAAAATCACAAAATGCTTATAGGAATATATAATTAGTCATTAATCTCCGTGACCAGCTAAGTGGCTCACATGTCATACTTAGAGATGTAATTTAGGCTCATATCAAACAATATTAAAAATTTTTTGAGACTAAATTCTGAATATTAGTTTCTAATACGTGTGTTAAGTGTTATAGGATAGTTTGATCATAGTATTTTGACATTTCTGGGAAGATAATTGTCTTTTAAGGACAAGTGAAAAGGAAGAAAGTGCTTTAATTTAAAAAACTGTCAACATTTAACTTTATTTTTAACTTATTTATTTAATTTGATTTTTCTAGTTTAGGCAAGAATACTTAGATACACTCTACAGGTATGCAAAATTTCAGTATGAATGTGGAAATTACTCGGGAGCAGCAGAATATCTTTACTTCTTTAGAGTCTTGGTAAGTCATCCCCCCCTCCCCTTTTGTATGACACTGCTTCCTCAAAATGTTTGGATCTGTTAATGAATGCAAAATGTTAGTTGTTGGCAAAAGGAGAAAAAAATAAACTTTTAACAGAAGACGAAAGAAATGGGAGATCTTGTATCAGGGCCTTAAAATTTGAAGGGACGTTTGTAAGTTGTTATTGAAGTCTACTAGTTTGCTGTTTCATGTGTTACTGTGTAATTGTAGTCTGAACTAAGATTCCAGTGTTTGTTAAGTATTCAATATAATTACATTAAATATTACTGAACTTGCCAATGAGTACCATATTCTAAATACTTAGTTTATTAAATAGATGTATTAGTCCTAATTTAGTTCCATGTTTTAATGCTGTTTACCTTGAATTTGCTTTAAACATCAGTGAAATTCTAAAAATAAGTACACTTTATTTATTTATTTATTTATTTTTGGGCCACACCCGGTACTCCTGGCTATTCGCTCAGAAGTCGCTCCTGGCAGGAACGGGGGACCATATGGGGAACCAGGGGGGGTCGAACCATGGTCCGTCCTAGGTTAGCACAGGCAAGGCAGGCACCTTACCTCCAGCGCCACCGCCCGGCCCCCCAGTACATTTTAAATCTTAATCGTAACCTTGTTATTTCAGCTGTCAGACTATAGTGCTGAATGATTTTCTTCATTGTGAAAGGTATACATGTTATTACATGCTACTGTTGCAGTCAATTTATTATATTCATTTGTCTATTTGATACCTTCCTAGATTCTGTGCTTTCATTAGATAAAGAGAGTTGTTTGAAGTGATTTATTTAGTTTTAGAGATTGTAAAATTCAAGTTCCAACTTCAGTTATTTTTTTGGGTTCTAATATAAGTGTCTTTCTGTTGACTCTCTTATTTGTATTCTTTGTGTCTTTTTAGTTCACATTCCACAAAGACTTGTCTTTTTTTTTTTTTATAAATTTTTCTATATTTTCTTATTGAAAAGTAGGGACATTAATGTTACAGCAAATACTTGAGATTTTTACTTTTAGAAATAAAAGTACTTTATTTCTTTAGTCTGATATTTTCTTAAAGCTTTTTTTTTCAAATTTGACTTGAATACAATTATTTTTCTCTTAATATGCAAATAAATTCTTAATATACAGATCGTATATGATTTGCTTGCAGGTGCAGTGAAAGTAATCAGTAGTACTAAACTTGTAGTGACTTATCAGAAAATTCCATCAGTTTTACTCTGAATATTATGAAGGATTTAGGAGAGTAAAAGTTGATTACTTTGGAAATGTAAACAGCTTAAACCAGGATTGTAAAATCAGAAGCCTGATATGATTACAGGTACATGAAAAGAGTTGGTTATTCATATCATTTGTTAATGCTGGGAGTGAATTTTGAGAATGAAGATTTAGTGTCATGTTAGCATTCTAGCACAGTAAATTTATTGTTGCTGGTCAGTGAGTGAATGTGCCATTTTGCTAAGACATGGAAACTTAAGGTAACTGCTGGAAATCCAGATATTGAAACTCTTCTAGCATATCCACCCTTGAAAGCCGCTTGGTATGAGGCGCCAACTGTAATGACATGGACTAGAGCCAGCATAGTTTATGCTCGTGATCCTTTTGGGGATTCAAAAACCTGCTGTATTGCTGCAAAGAGCTTTTATCCTATCATATGAAACATTTCAGCTTTAATACTATCATTATATTTAGGCAATACTGTTTTTATAATTAGTCTGGCAAATTTTACAAATGTTTGGTCTATATGTAAAACTCAGGTATTTGTTGTATGTGTGGTATTTTTTAATGCTTTCTTTTTTAAAACTTGAGGATCCCAATTCAGTTTCTGTCTTTTAAAAAAAATTGGGTGAGTTTTTAAACTTTTGCCTTGCTTAGCAAACCTGCTGGAGCTCATGGTGTTTAATTAAATGATTAAATGCTATGGTTTTAATGCAGATGTTTCACATTTAGAGAAGTCAAAAACAGTGATTAGTGTTAGAAATTGTGAACACTTTGCTTTTAAATTTTTGTCCCTTCTGCCACAAAGTATTTGACGTAGATGGGAACTGACCAATTCATGTTGGCATATTAGTAGTCTTATAAAAACTATTTGACAGTTGTTTAAAAGATTATTCTTTTGATTTAGGCATGGGTACAATGCTAAAAAATCTGTGTCTTTGAAATACTGTGAAATATGTGGGATTGGGGGTGAATATTGAATTTTTTTTGTATTGCTTTAAATTTTTAATTCAAAAGCCTTCATTTCGAAATTCTTTTCTGATGCTTGGTTTTTCTTTTAAACCTATGGTTGGGGAAACATAAGCTATGAAAGAACCATTGTAACTATGTTCTGAGATTAGAATTTGACTCTCCAAATGACCTATTGTAGGTCAGTGTTGTATAAATTAAAGCTGTGTGACCCTAGGATCTCCTTTTATAAGTATTTGTCTTGTAGCATATCACGGAATATTTGGGTACACCCTATTTGGTTGTGAAGTTTGAGCCGTTGTGCTCCGAAGAATGCCTTAATTGGAAATGAATTGTGGAGCAAATTTGAAATAAAGTAATTTTCAGCATGTAAACTGCTGAATTATTTTTTCTTTTTAAGGATTGATTGTGTTTTCAGTTAAATTGGGCTCATCTAAGATGAATTTCTTGCCATTGGATTTGAATGTCTGACTGTCTAAATTAGATTGAATGATGTTAATTTTTTTTTGTTTGTTTGTTTTTGGGTCACACCCGGCAGTGCTCAGGGGTTACTCCTGGCTCCATGCTCAGAAACCGCTCCTGGCAGGCACGGGGGACCATATGGGGCACCGGGATTCGAACCGATGACCTTTTGCATGAAAGGCAAACGCCTTACCTCCATGCTATCTCCCGGGCCCCAATGTTAATTTTTTTATAATAATAATTTTTCTTTTGACCAAAGTGGATTACCTATCTTTCACAGTAATGTTTTAGGTACATATTAACATTGAATCAGAGGAATTTCCACCACCAAAGTTGTCCTTCCTCCACTCCCCCACCCCCATTCCCAGTATCCCAGTATGCATCCCATATCCCCCTCCCTTACCCCATAGGCTGCTAGTATTAGTGGTCCCCTCTGTGTCTAGCTTGTTGTAGGTTGGGTATCGGTTCTATTATCATTGGCTTTGGATTTGGTGTTTTAAGTTCTATCATTTTTATTATTACTTGGTGGTCAGACAACTGTTTGATCTTTGTACCCTCCATTATTTCCCCCTCAATTTGAGAGGCAGAACAAGATGGTTCAAGTTATGTAGTTCTGTTTGAAGAGAAGAAAAGAAATAAAATGGGGTAAAAATCAAACAAGCTGAAAATGGGTGGAGTCCTTCTAGGCTAGAGGCTCAAGTTAATTTCTGTATGCTTCAAGATCTGTTTACTTGTTTTGGTTAGTTTGTTCTGGGGTCACACCAGGTGATACTTGAGCTTTGCACTCAGAAATTAGTCCTGGGGACCAGAGAGATAGCATGGAGGTAAGATGTTTGCCTTGCATGCAGAAGGATGGTGGTTCCAATCCTGGCATCCCTTATGGTCCCCCGAGCCTGCCAGGAGCGATTTCTGAGTGTATAGAGTCAGGAGTAATCCCTGAGGATTGCTGGGTGTGACCCAGAAATCAAAGAAGGAAAGAAAAGAAATTAGTCCTGGCAGGCTCAGGAGGCCATATGGTAATTGAACCCTGGTCAGCAACTGATGCTGGGTGCCAGGCAAACTCCCTAAACCTGTGCCTTTTATCTAGCCTAAGGATATTCTTTTCTTTTTTAGTGGGAAATTGGCTAGGAACCAAATCCCAGATGTTTCAGAGCCCAGCTGTGCTCAGATACTCCCAGAGTCTACACCTGATGATGTTCAGGGTCCAGGAAATGCTGGGGATTGAACTCAAGGCATGCCCTTGGCTAGACATCAGCTCTATCACTTGAATTACTTTACCACCCTCCAAACTAAGATCTGGACTGGAGTTTTACATCTAGTGAAAAATCTGTTTCCTATAAATTACTAAATTTTAAAATTTGGAATTGAGATGTTAGTGTGTCTTAAAATTTATGTCAGCTTAAACTAGTGTTTCTCAAATAGTGGGGCGCACCCCCCAGGGGGGTGCGAGGCTCTGAGCGTTTGACCTCAGCAAACACTGTCATAAAAGCTTAAGCCCCGTGTTTATGTCTCTGTATGTCTCTGGAGCTGAGAGTTGCTGTGTCCTGCTTAAAACCCAGCTTGGAAAAGCTGTGCATTGCAAAATGTGCTCATTGTAGCCATTAATCCAGGCATCACCTCTGATTAAAAAATCAGCTCAAATTATTTTATGTATTTTTGGTTTGCAGGTTAAAGTTTTTTTAATAGATATTATGTACAGTCGTGCGGGGGGGGGGGCACGAAAAATGTTTTCTTCCTAGGGGGGCATGACAAAATAATTGAGAATCACTGGCTTAAACTTAATTGACTATTTTGTTGGTTTTGTGCACCCAGCAGTACCCCCTGGCATACTCTGAGCCCTACTCTCAGGAATTACCTTGGTATGGTGCCATGGGAATCTTATTGAATTCTGGGGTTCAAACCTGTATCTACTATATGCAAGACAAGTGCCTTTCTGCTACTGTGCTGTCACCCCAGCCCTGGTTAATTTTTGGGGGGTCGCTGGGGGACCCACACTTGATGATCAGGGTTTTTTCCTCATTCTACATTCAAGAATCACTCCTGTAGGGGCTGGGAACACCATATTGCATTATGATCATTGAGTTTGGGCTGACCCTGTGCAAGGCCCTACCTACCTGCCTATTGCTTTTGACCCCAAGTCATTTTTTTTTTTATTAGCCTAGTTCTAATAGGCATTGGGTTTTGTGACCCTCTGTAGCAGTGGCAGGAAGTGGTTCCCCACATCTTTTTATTTATCTTATATTAGAGTATGAAATTTGCTTTGTTGGGGAGAGGGGTCACACCTGGTGACACTTGGGTTACTCCTGGCTATGCATTCAGAAATTGCTCCCGGCTTGGGGGGGGACCATATGGGGCGCTGAGGGATCAAACCTTGGTCCATCCTGGGTCAGCCTTGTGCAAGGCAAACGCTCTACTGCTGCGCCATTGCTCTGGTCCCGAAATGTGCAATTTTTATGACTAGAAGTGTCTTCGTATAAGTACACATTTGTTTTAGATGTTGTTTTTTAAATGGAAGATAAGGTATTATTTTACTTTTTATTTTTTATTTTGTTATTTGAGTTTTTCCCTTAAGATTATGTATGAGACTGTTTTGCTTAATACATAATTTTTTGGTACTAATTATAATCTTTTAATCTATTTGTACTTACCATTTTGTATCTTAATTTGAAATTTTTGTGGAAACCTATTTTTTTTTTTTACAAAGAACCTATGAAAGAAAGGTCATGATTTCTCACTCTTGATTTTTGCAACCAAATTTTATTTGTTTCTAGTTTGGTATCATAACTCTAACTTCTGCCTGAAATGTGATTGTTATATATGTTGCTCAAAATTGGTAATACTAGAACACGGTGTGCTGTGCCCTAGTTTTAAATTACTCTTTAATTTCTGTTCTAGAATGGATATCAAAAGCTTTAGCAATTTTTGTAAATTTAATTAAGTTAAGCTGCTTGAATTGGTGTACTGGATGCAGTACTGGACTTAGATAAATGAAGTTTTAGAAGAGAGACACAGGTCTGTCAGTAGGCTATATAAGTGTATAATAAGGAATGTAAACTATACATTATCTTTTTCATTTTACAGAATATTATTACCTGTGCTTGCTTAAACAGGTTCCAGCAACAGATAGAAATGCTTTGAGTTCACTTTGGGGGAAACTGGCTTCTGAAATCTTGATGCAGAATTGGGATGCCGCCATGGAAGACCTTACACGATTGAAAGAGACCATAGACAATAATGTGAGTTATACTTGGAGAGACTCGTGGAAATTTCTGTATGCCTTTGTGCTTTCTGATGATGTACTCATTTTTTGCTTTTTAAAAGAATAATGGAATAGGATAAAGAAATAAAACAGATTAGGTGTTGTCCTAACAAAAAAATTTCACTGTGAATTAATGGATTAACAGGTTTCCCTGCTTCTCTTTAAAGGAAATAACCAGACTTTCTCTGATGTTTAAAGAGTTCTATTTTTATTCCTTTCACAGCTACTTTGCCTTTCTGTTTCATTAAAAACGACACTCTGTTAGTGCCACCTATTATTAAAATTTTATACAGATTTTTTATCTGAATTAATGCCAAGTTAGGCCATTTAATATGAAAAGCATTCATCTTTTAAATGTTCCTGAAATGTTTAATTGTTATAGCCTCTGTAGAAGTTCCTTGTTGGGAAATTTAAATTTTTCTTGAGTACCATAAAATAATTTCAAATGGTGATCAGACAGATAATAGAGGTTTGGGAGGATTACACTTTAATCACAGAAACCCTAATGAATATCCTTTTGGGTTATCTTCTTTTTGTTTTTGCTTTGGACCACACCCAGTAGTGATCAGGATTATTCCTGTCTCTGCACTTAGTGATCACTCCTATTTGCTTTCTGGAGACCATAGAGGATGCCAAGGATTGGACTCTTGTCTGACATGTACGAAGAAACTGTTGTCCATTCCACTGTACTGTCTCTGGCCCCTAGTATATATCGTAGAAGATGTTAGGTTTTAAATAAATTCAGTGATCAGCAGTGTTTTCTTCTTGCCGCTTTCTCATGTTAACATATTCTGCACACATTATTTTGATCCTTTAGTCTGTGAGTTCTCCGCTCCAGTCTCTGCAGCAGCGAACATGGCTCATTCACTGGTCTCTCTTTGTTTTCTTCAACCATCCCAAAGGCCGTGATAACATAATTGATCTCTTCCTTTACCAGCCACAGTAAGTTATTTTACAGTATAATTTTGGCTTTATGTGTTTAAAAATATACTTCTCTAGCATTCTGTTATCTCTTCATATGCAATTATTGGGTTTTTTTTTTTTTTTTTTTTTTTTTTTTTTTTTTTTTTTTTTTTTTTTTTTTTTTTTTTTTTTTTTTTTTTTTTTTTT
>PVKC010003538.1:0-23121 GCA_004027635.1 Crocidura indochinensis | reverse complement strand
AGCGCAGGTAAGGCAGGCACCTTACCTCCAGCCCCTGCAATTATTGTTAATTGGAAAATATAAATGTAATTCTAGGAGTTTTATAATGTACAGCTTTATGTTCTTGGTTTCAGACTTTAAGTTTGAAAGAAGGCATATGGATTCTCTGAGTTATTTTTTAACTTTATTTATTTATTTATTTGTTGGTTATAGGGCCACATCCAGCAGTTTTCAGGGGTTACTCCTGGCTGTGCACTCAGAAATTGCTCCTAGCCTGCCAGAAGTTGAACCTGGTCCTTACCACTGCTATCTCTCCAACCCAATTCTCTGAATTACAATGTTTGGGGCTCATTCTTCGGCTTCTAACTGTCCAATATCTTTGTCTTTCCCTAATATCTTTGTTGACCAGACTGTTCTTTTTCTCATAAATTCTTGCCTTTTTCTTCAGTTAAATAATTCCCCAAATAATCAAATTATGTTGCCTAACAAAGTCATCATTAGAATATTCTTCATTATATTTATTGTTATGATGTTCTTACCACGGTGACCAGTGATCATGAGTTTGGTGAAGTGTATATAAAATATGTGTATATTAATATATACAATTTAATGAAGTTCATTAGCTATATATGACATTCCTAAAAATCTACTTTTGTCCTTGAAAGTTTAGGTACCAGTGTAGTACAGATTAAAGTCTTTTGCGATTTATATTACCACATAATTATGAATTTAAAATAGGTGTTTTATACATTTAAAATGGTTAACTTTTGTTTTTTTGTTTTGGTTTGGTTTGTTTTGGGGCGGGAGTAGGTCACACTGGGTAAAGCTCAGGGGTTGGTTACTCCTGGCTTTGCGCTCAGAAATCACTCCTTGCAGACTTGGGGGTTCATATGGGATGACGGAGACCAAACCTACGACTGTTCAGGGTCAGCCATGTGTAAGGCAAATGCCCTACTGCTGTGCTACTACTGTGGCCCTTAAAGTGGTTAGCTTTTAAAGTAATACATAAATTTAGTTATTTAATACAATGTATTAGAAATGAGGCTACCAGATGTGGATATTGTAGGTGAAACATTGCATTTGTAATACAGTGTTTAGCTCTCTCCAATTGTATAAAATAGGTTCAACTCATTTTACTTCCTAAAGATATATACATAGCGTATTGTTTGTTTGTTTGTTTGGATTTTTCTTTGATCATTTGGTATTTATTCATCGTCTTTTATGTAGACCAACAGGTAGAGAAATATTTCCAAAGTTGAGAAAGTATTCATTTTGTACTTCTTAATTCTTAAGGCAGAGGCTCCTATACTTTATTGGAAGACTGTACCCTATTTAGGTTAAAAAAAAAAAGGTGCTGTTTAATACTTACATTTGTAGGATTTATTTTGATGATAACTAGCATAGTATGAGACCTAAATAATATCTGGCTGATTTATTCATTTTCTATTCTATCAAAAAGTTTTTTGTTTGTTTGGTTTTGGTTTTGGGCCACACCCAGCAGTGCTCAGGGGGTTACTCCTGGCTATCTGCTTAGAAATAGCTCCTGGCAGACATGGGGACCATATGGGGCACCGTGATTCGAACCAACAAGTAGAAATTCTCATATCTCAAAATCCTATTATACAGTTGTATTGGAACTGATTTGTCTGCAGTTTAATGTTATGATTCGAACCAACAAGTAGAAATTCTCATATCTCAAAATCCTATTATAAGTTGAATTGGAACTGAATTGTCTGCAGTTTAATGTTATGCCAAAGCAATTTCTAAAAAAGAATTTAATGGAATTCTATAAATGCCAAGTGATAAATATGTTTGTTAGATAAAACCATGTGCTTGTCAATTGTTTTGTTTGGTAATATGACAGGATGAAGAACATTTTCAAAGATTAAATATGTAAAATATCATCATTGTCATAAATATATGCAATAAAGTTTCATAATAGACTTATCTGGTTTTAAATTCCATTAAGAAAATATATCCTGGGGCCAAACAATGGCACAGCATGGAGGATATTTGCCTTGTGCAGCCAATCTGGGTTTGATCCCCAGCATGCTATTTGGTCCCCTGAACCTGCCAGGAATGATTTCTGAGAGTTATATCCCAGTAAGATGATTATAATTCTCATAATTTTTCTCTATTATAAGGATTGTACTCAAGTTATACTTTGAGTTTTATCGCTAAATATGTGGAATCTTTTTTTTTTACCCCCTAAAAGTAAAACTTGATCCTTGTAATCTCAATTTTGACTTGTGACCTGAAAAAAACTTACTGGCCCTTGATTTTTTTTCGCTAATTCCAGCCATTTGCTCATAGGAAGAAGTTATTTCCCGAGGAAGTCATCCTTAATAAATATAAGGAAAACATGTTATAAAGGTTAGGTTAAGAAACTTTTGACATCATAGAACATTCCTGATAATTTGGGGTCAATTATGGGTGAATTTTCTAAATACCTATAGAAATTATTTAAAAACACTTATTCTTCTCTGTGCTTATATATGAGGTCCCTGGTAAGAATTTTTTCAAATGAACATTGCACTTTCAAGTTTCTGCTTCAAACTCAAGCTTAGTTTTTCAGCTGGTGAAATAGCTAGCTTTTTTTTTTTTTTTTCTAGAATTCTTACCCAGGAGTGCTCAAGGCTTGCTCCTTGCTTCATTATCAGGGGTCACTTCTGGTCATGATCAGGAAATCATACGTTGATGTTGGGGATTGATTCAGGGTTACATGTAACCTGTGCCTTAACCCCTTTCTTATTTCTGATTGTTTTTACTCTTGAGTGATATTGGGGGGTGGGGGTGGCAAGTGGAGGTTGGGCTCCCAAGTAGTAGTACTTTGAGGGACCATGGTTCACTCTTGGTCATACTTAGTTAATTTAGGTCAGCAGTTCCGTGCTAGTTCTTGAGCCCTGTGGTGCCATATTGATAGTATTCAGCTTCCTGAGTCACAACATGTACTATGTGGGAGGCCCATGGTGCAGGGATAAAACCCAGATACTTGGTCTTTAACATCCTTAATGTCTGCCAGACCCTAATATTTAATAGCAAAATTGTTTAGAGGACTTCAATGACTAGCCACTACTATGTTATAGTTCATTATCAAATTTTCAGATAATCTAAACGGTTAAATATTTTGTGAGGTTTATATAGATGCTACAACACAAAAATTTGTTTGCATGATCGTCTGGGAATACATAGTACATAAGATGTGTGTTGGTCCTTGAAGAATTAAGGTTTTCTGGGGGCCGGCAGTGGCGCTGGAGATAAGGTGCCTGCGCTAACCTAGGACGGACTGTGTCCCGGTTCCCCATATGGTCCCCCGTGCCTGCCAGGAGCGACTTCTGAGTGAATAGCCAGAAGTAACCCCTGAGCATCACCGGGTGTGGCCCAAAAACCAAAAAAAAAAAAAAAAAAGAGAGAGAGAGAGAATTAAGGTTTTCTAAGGCATGTACTTGGGAGAACAGTTCTGGTGGAGTGAGCTTTTAAATTAAGAAAGAGGAAAACAGGAAGTGGCACTTGGTTATGTGATGGGAAATAGGATGGGGTGAGTGGTTTGGGATTTAAGTATTCAGCAGAGGAAATAGGCAAGATTTTTTTTTTTTTTGATGAATTTTGTTTTGTACCTGCCTAGATTTTGAAGGTGCTCAGTTACAATTTTATTGGACAACTTTTGGTAATTGAGTAGAATAAATAATAAAGGCTAAGCACTTGTGATGTCAAGCTTCAACATTTGCTGAAGTTTAAGCCCCTTTACTGTTGATATTTGCCTGCCATCTGTGTTGACCTCTGTAATTCCAATACTTCCGATTAATTTAGTAACACTCTTAAAATTTCCTCCTCCTTACTGCTTTAGACATTTTATCCCCTGATGCCTTAATGTCCATGGATTCAGTTTTTTGATTCTTAATTCTGCTGAGAGATGTCAACAGAGAGGGCTTTCACACTTTTCCCCCCCTTTTAGGTGAATGACTGAAAGTTATGTAGTCTTTCGGAGCATTCTGACAGCATATTTTAAAACCTTCTGAAATACTTTTATTCACAATGATAATAGGATTATTAACCTTTTAAACAGATCTCCCCTGTTTTCCAGTGGCAAATAACAACTGGCATTCTTCTTATCACTCAGATTCCTTGAGGTAGATAAGTTTATTTCCTTAGAGGGATGACCCATATAATTGGAGCCCATATCTAGTGGTGTTCAAGACTAATTCCTGACTCTGAGCTCAGGAATCACTCCTGGTGGGATCAGGGGACCATTCGGGGTGTCCAGGATTGAATCCAGACCAGATCTGCGATGTGAAAGGCAAATGCCTCACTTGATGTACAATTTCTGACCCCACATAGATATTCTTAAGTATTTACAGTCGTAGGTCACTAAAGGCTTAGAGTCTTACAGCCTATCCAGATATTTCCTTTTATTTCTTTTCACTCATTTAATTTATTTATTATTATGGTAGTTTAAAGTTTGTGTTTCTGATGTATAGTTAGTAGAGCCTTACCTACTCCATTTGTGCCCAAGACCTATTAATGTCCTTAATGTCTTAAATTTTAAATGATGTGTAGTTGATACAAATCAGGTGTTGAAATGATGGGCAGGCTAATGGTACTAAATAAATTTTCTTTTTATTTTTTAGATATCTTAACGCAATTCAGACAATGTGTCCACATATTCTGCGCTACTTGACAACAGCAGTCATAACAAACAAAGATGTTAGGAAACGCCGGCAGGTGCTGAAAGATCTTGTCAAAGTTATTCAACAGGTAACAATGACAAATTTTCATCTCAACTATTTTCTGAAATAGGACTCAGTTCTTAAGCGGTTTTAAGATGGGAAGTACACTTTAGAAATCTAGAAGAAACAGTGTCCACCAAAGGGCTCTTGCTATGGTTAGGTGCAAATTATGCTTGTGTGTTGGGTGTGATCTAAATGACTATTGTCTTATGCAATGTTAGGAGTCTCCCAAGTTTTATAAAAAGCTGCAGCCCCAGTTTTATTGATTTTTTTTTTTTTTAGTGTTTCTTGGTGATATCTATGAGTAAAAAAAGAAACTTTATATATAAATATATATAATATATTACATACATAATATATATTATATATATATATATATATTGTTTTTGGGTCAGACCTGGCAACGCTCAGGGGTTCCTCCTGGTAGGCTCTGGGACCATATGGGATGCCAGGATCCGAATCTCTGCCCTTCTGCATGCAAGGCAAACGCCTTACCTCTATGCCATCTCTCTGGCCCCTGGAAATTTATATTTTTTGATCTAACAACTTATGTACAGAGAATTCAGTCAGAAAGATATTCCCATCATTGATTATTGACAAAGAAATTTGGTAGTCTGTGGAGAGAAATATGAAAACTTTTAGAATGGTTTGAGGTCTTGGTCTGGAGACAATACAACTTGGTGTTGTTGGAATCAGATGAATGATTCACTTATTGTTTAAAGTCAGGATCTGAGCGATTGCTTTGGGAATCTGATAATGAGTTTGCCAGAATGAATCTAGCAGGCAGGTAGGAGGAAACAAGTAGATTGGTATGTTCTTGGGGGTGGTCAACTAAACTTTTTAGAATCAGATACATCTTGACTTTTTCCAAAATTTTATAGGAGTCGTACACATACAAGGATCCAATTACAGAGTTTGTTGAATGTTTATATGTTAACTTTGACTTTGACGGGGCTCAGAAAAAGCTGAGAGAATGTGAATCAGTAAGTATGAATTTTTTTTACCTTAATAACATTCTTAAATTTCTGAGTTTTTTAAAAGTTAACTTTGCATTGTTGTTCTTTTTTCTCCAAAAGCTCCTTATATAAAAAGTGCTAATCATAAAAAGGAAGATTGTTTCGAAATTTGCTGTAGTGAAGACATTTTTAATGTTGTCATTTGTCCATTCTTTTATTTTTCAGTACATTGTTAAAACATTGTAAAAATTGTAAGATTGTTTACTACCTATAAATTTGCATTTTAAACACTAGTAAGTACTTGAAATATTCCATCTATATGGTCAGGGTTTGCAATTGAATTGCATATTATAACTGATTTTCATATTGTTTTGTAAGTGATTGATCAATCTTTAGACTTTTTCAGTAATTGTATTTTACATTTGTGAGAAGCTATCAACTTACTAACACATGAGTTTGATAAATGGTGCCTTCTTTAAAAAACTAAATTAAGAGAGGTGGTTTATTTTTAATTAGTGGGTTTGCAAGTTTATGAAATAAAACTTAAGAACTTAACTGATACATTTACCAAATTTCTTAAGTCTTGTCAATTTCATTTTTTATTGTTATGGAGGTCATGCTTGGTGAAATTCAGGCCTGGGTGGACCTGTTTGAGCCTTCAGGACCACTCCCTGTGATAAGGTTTAAATTTAGGGCCTTGAGTGATGCCAGGTGTGACCCAAAACAAGAAGGAAAAAAAAAAATAAATTTAGGACCTTGAATATACAAGGAAGGTTTGTGTATTCTACCACTTCATAAAAATCAACATCCTCCATTTAATTTTGAGCTCTAATGACTTCAGAATAAATGGGCAAAATTCGGTCAATGGCTAAGATATTTGTCTATTAAATTACCTCAAGATATGTTAAATTAGGAGAAGGCAGGAAAATATATTTCTATAGTTTATGAACATTAGAAAAATATCAATTGTTATCGAGTTGAGAATACTTTGTATTAGTTATGTGGCTTATTAAATACTGGTGTGTATTTGTTAATCCCAGGTATCTAGTACTAATTGAGGCTGAAGGACAGTTTTTAGTTTTATCTTTTGTTTTTGTTTTTGGGCCACACCCGGCAGTGCTCAGGGGTGTCTATTCAGAAATAGCTCCTGGCAGGCACGGGGGACCATAATGGGACAACCAGGATTCGAACCAACCACCTTTGGTCCTGGATCGGCTGCTTGCAAGGCAAACGCTGCTATGTTATCTCTTCGGGCCCCTTTACTTTAGTTTTATCTTGAAGTTAAGGCACTTGATTATTATGGCCTTCTGTGGAATAGGGGCCACACTTGATTATTTTTACCTTGGTTTTCTACTTACCACAGAAACATATATCTTTAGTCTATTCATTACTATTTTAAATAGCTAGAAAAGATGTTCTTTAATGCACTTTTGAAAAGTAATGGACAAGATAAAGCTTTGTCACAAGTTGTTCAAGCTTTTGCTGGGATAGTGGAACACTGTAGTTCTTTTTTTTTTCCTGTAATATTTACTGATGAAAATTTAAGAGGCTTGAACACAGTATTCTAGACTCGCAGGGGTCTCAATCTCGCAGCCCATAGGCCACAAACAGCCCTCCGTACAACATTTTGTGACCCTGCCCTAAAGGAATCTTTTTTCATTTTTGTTTTGTTTTGTTTTAGTTGTTTGGGTCACACCCCCCAATGTTCAAGGCTTACTACTGACTTTGCACTCAAGGATCATCCTGACTTTGTTGAGTTTGAGACCCCTGAAAAAAATTGTGAATAGAGCAGTAAAGTATGTGCAATTTAAAAAAGTGCTTGTTGCCATTAATTTTATGTTTTATACATATAGGTACTTGTAAATGACTTCTTCTTGGTGGCATGTCTGGAGGATTTCATTGAAAATGCCCGTCTCTTCATATTTGAGACTTTCTGTCGCATCCACCAGTGTATTAGTATTAAGTAAGAGCACCTTGGTTTTATATTTTTCTACTTTATAATTTCTGTATATTTACAGTTCATAGAAGTCCTGTTAATTGAAAAAATCTGATAGTGACTATTTAAATATTAACTTTTGTTTGAATTGTGGTATGCTGCAACTTAGAAATATCTCCTTTAAAGGCTCATAGAGACATACTTAACTCTTCTGTGTGGCATGACAACAAAGCACCATGTAATTATTCCTTATCTATTTAAAAATTACTCTTCTACTGTTAAATAGGAGTGGTGGAAAGAATTGGCCAGTTTTAGAATGGTACTCAATGGGGGTTCAAATAAGGAATTAGTACTTCGTAAATCGGAAATTCTGTTGAAAGACCACATTTGGTAATCATTTCAGTTAATTGAGTTTGTTTTATTTAATTATATATTTAAATTCTCGTGTAGTAAACTTTGACACCCTGAAATGTTGAAACATGGAAAAATTATAGTGAATTTCAGTTGAAATTTGCTCTGTTGTGTGAGAAAATTATTAAGGGAAAATTGTGTAACTTACATAACTTATTAGAAACTAATTTTATGAATTAGAATTTGAATAATTACTAGCTTTCCTTGGCCACAGATGAAGTCAAACAGTTAATACTCCATAAATGTTGAAAAACTTAATACTTATATGTTTGACTCTTAGAAATTGTGTGTAGACTAGTTTTCTTCAATGTTTGTTTTTACTAAGGCACTCAAACTTGCTTGCCTAATTTAGTGGTTGTCATTGAAGTGGTTGTTCATTTAGAATGGTGTGACCATAGAAATGTTTCCATGGGAATTGAAACTTGACCTCAGTTTTATTAGTACTTTACTATAGCTATCAGACAAACAGTTTTTAAAATTTTATTCTCAAAAGAATACATAGATTTATAGTATATCTTTAGTGCAAATAGATATATCCTGTCCACTAGTAGAAAATAGTGAATTCTGGCATTGTGCTTCCTAGTTTCTTCCCTTTCTCTCCTTTTCTTTTCTCCTTTCTTCTAGAAAATGATGACTTGTGAAAGATAGGCTAATTTTTTTTCCTTGTTACATTTTTCTTGTTTCTTATCAGAATCTGGTTATTTGCATTTTCCCCAACCTTAACCGTCTCTGTAAACTATAATGTGATATTCTCATTACCTCAGAATTTAAATTTTTCTGTGTAGATTTTACTATTTTTCTTTGACAAATTCCTTGGTTCTTAGAGTTTGGATCGTTTCTTACGGTTTTAGATTAGAATTCTACTGACTTTGGGGGGACCAGAGAATCAGTACAGAGGGAGAACATTTGCCTTGCACACAGTCAATACACAGGTTCAACCCCAACATCCGATAGTGTTCTCTGAGCCCACAATATTGTCAGTCCTCTGAACTCTGGAACAATGCCAGAGCATAGACGTAGGGGTAGGTCCCAAGTATCATCAGGACCCCCAAACAAACAAAACCTCCAACAAATTCTTGTAGCTTTTTAAAATTCATAAATCATGTCTTTTCCATTAACAGTATTTGATCTTAGTTTGTTTGAACTTTTGGCTAGGTGTGAAATAGTTGCCAAAGTAGATTATTTGAACATATAAATGACTGCATTTTCCTTAATAATGAAATTTGGGGAACTGTTAAGAAGTTAAAGCACTTCTGACTTAAAAACAGTTAATTGAATCATAGACAGTAGGACTTTGGACAAGTCCTACAGACACTTTCTGCAGAGTCACATGTATATTATTTGCATTATTCACCACCTCCTAAATCCACAGGTGAGGTTCTGAGTTTTCGATGCATTTTTTTAAATTACTGGTATAAATGTTGGTATGTTCATACATTGTTTTAAAATGAAATATTAGCTATATGAACATATGATTGTAAGTATTCCGTATATGGATAGGCAAATCAATTGTTCAACGCAGAGCCCCTTTATCTTTTGGAGTCTGTACTATCCAGCTGTTCAGCCCTCACCCCAGCCAGGCAATTCATACTCTGTATGGAATCCTATAAGGCTCATAGAAGCACAGTTTTATAAAATCAGCTTTGTATAGCACCTTTGTTTTGTGATTCCTTTAGTCAGTAAGCGGGAGGTTAAAAAAAAATTGAGTTGTCTTAAATATTATTTGATGCAGACTAGATTGACAGTTCTCTGACATTAATTATTATACCTCTATAAAATCTTTTATAGTTGGTATTTCTAGAAACATGGTTAGACACAAGGATATATGTGTCTTAGACTCTCTATTGTTGATTTTGGTTTATGTTTTTGTTTAACAAATATTTCATAAAGTGACCACAAACTCTCTGGATCAGATTTTCTCGGTATTCATGAGCTATTCCATTATACTGTTGTAATTTAAGGGTACTAAATCTAAGGCAGATTCAGAATTGAGAACATTTTGAACCATATAGCCTGCTAGAATAATTGAGTGAAAATTGCCACTTTCATATCTGTAGAATATGATGATTGTAGAATCAGAAATGTAGTTTTGAATGAAAAGGAACATTTTTAAAGCAGTCACAGAGGTATGGGAGGTGTTCAAAAGGATTTAATCCGAAGGGTAGGTATCGCCATGTTCCTAAAGCCACTTCAGTGATTTAAGAGCTATGCATTACGTTATCTGGAGAACTTTTACACAACAAAAGAAATGATTAGACAAATTTTCGGGCCTAACCCAGGTCTTCCCAGTTAGAATGTCTAGAATGAGCATGAATGCTTTAGAGCTTTAGGTGATTCTTTGCTGCCAGGTTTGAAAAGTATTGGTTTAAATTCGTGATTTATAATCCTCATGCACATTCATTCAGAAGTGGACAATTGATCTCAAGCCTTAAAATCTAAACGTCTCGGGGCCCGGGAGATAGCATGGAGGTAAGGCATTTGCCTTTCATGCAAAAGGTCATCGGTTCGAATCCCGGAGCCCCATATGGTCCCCCGTGCCTGCCAGGAGCAATTTCTGAGCATGGAGCCAGGAGTAGCCCCTGAGCGCTGCCGGGTGTGACCCAAAAACCAAAAAAAAAAAAAAAAAAAAAATCTAAACGTCTCAAGAGGAATAAGTTTCTTTAATTTTTTTTTTCATAATTATCTGTTCATTTTCAGTTGTGGGAAATGTGTTCTTTATTGTTTCCTTCTCTGATACTATCTGGCAAACCATAAAATAACTTAACCAGATAACGATGTTGTTGGATGCAGAACATTACTCTTCACACTGAGATACCTGTCTGGTTGCAGGGTGGGAGGGATTGGTTTTGTTTGGTGGTGTTCAGGAATCACTTGGCGGTGCTCTGGAAACCATAGGTATTGGG
This sequence comes from Crocidura indochinensis, assembly GCA_004027635.1. Taxonomy (NCBI): domain Eukaryota; kingdom Metazoa; phylum Chordata; class Mammalia; order Eulipotyphla; family Soricidae; genus Crocidura; species Crocidura indochinensis. The sequence goes on along the minus strand of PVKC010003538.1, from coordinate 12,209 downwards.
GATTAAAGCCCAGGTCAGCCACTTGCTGTACTTTCTATCTGGCTCTCTCGTGTTAATTCTTTATAGCTGTACCTGTGTCCTCTTACTAGTTAGCTTCTAGCAGCTACTCATACGTGCTTTTTAAAAGTGGTGTTTAATCTCCTAAAGAGATTAAATAAATGTGCTCTGTGATGTGATTACCTTTTAATTGATGGCAAAGCTGCTATAGCTATTTTATAATGAAGGAACAGTGATGTGAATGAGTGAGCCCTCAATCTGGGCTCTAAGTATAAAGTAGCAATTGCACCCTTGTCAAGCTTAAAATAGAAATAGAAGTGTCATAAGGAATATATAGTTACAAATCAGATGTTTTGAACGGTGATTAGAGAGAATGACAGGGACATAATTTATATATTAGAAAATCAGAAGTGATCTAAAAGGTGGTATTAGGGAATTCAAGTGACTTTTTTAGGTGGGGGGGTGTTTGGGCCACACCAGGCGGAGCTCAGAGACTCCTGTTTCTGTGCTCAGAAATTGCTCCTGGTAAGCACAGGGAAATTGGATGCCGGGATTTGAACCAACATTGGTCCTGCGTCGACCACTTGCAAGGCTCTACTGCTGTGCTATCTCTGTGGCCCTCAAATGACTCTTAATGGACTAATTTTAAATGACAAGACTCTTAACTGTACTAATTAAAACAAATCACTCTATTAATGAGCTTTGTCTTTTTGTTTTTGTCCATTCATGAGGCTTGTCTCTGCTTCAACTAATAGTATTTAATACTTGATTATTTTTATTTGGGGGACACATCTGACTGCTCAGGATTTACTTGAATTTTGGTGCTCAGGGGATCGCTCCTGTGCTGGGATCAAACACAGGTTGTCTACGTGCAATGCAAAAGCCTTACCTTTATCCTATATCTTCTTACTAGGAAAAGAGAAAAGATTTGTGTCCAACTATTGTTTGCCTCAATGGAATTATTTAAAACTGAATAGATTTGTATTAAAGTCCATGTTTATTAAACCATTCTTTCCATTTGCAATTTGGAACATTCACTAATAATAGATTTTTGACTAAATGGCAGTAACTACATATGGTAGTCATATCTTTATAACATGCATATTAAAACTGTTTTTGTCCATTTATATACAACCTTACGGACTTGTAGGATAAGTTACAAATCTGTTTACCATAAAGTGTGCAACATCTGTCAAGAAACATTACTGTGGTGGGAATTAATTTAGTATAGCTGAAAGTTTTCATATATGGTGTGTTTCTGAAATTGAAAAGCTGTTCTAGAGTAATTCTTGGACCAATTGTCAGTTGTAGATAAAAACAGTATGGAAGTAATGGTTTGAATGTGTATGATAAACACATTAGAGCATATGTTAATATAATTTCTCTACTGGGACTTAGTTTTGGCTTTGCACAAAAAAGAAGATTTGCCAACTACTCTTGCATTTCTTTAAATTATGATGTCATTTCATTTTGCTTGCATTATTAAATGGCACTTTGTATTTTTTAATCTCTTAGTACTTCCAGAGAACTTATATTCATACTTTTCTTTCTGATATTAGTGAGACTGAAGGTTTATTTTTAGATGGAGATATATATGTTATCACTCTTCTTCTAGCTATAAATGAGCATACTTTAACTTTTTACTTACAGAGATGGAAAATTTAGTGATAACTTTCAGCTATTATAGTTATTTATCAAATTTTCTCCCTGTTTTTCCTAATTTTATAGTTAAGCACAATTTACATTTAATACTTGTCTTTGTCCTTGTATGTCTTTATAAAGATGCAAGTACTTTGAATAAGCAGTTGATCCTAGTTTTTAGTGAAAAAACAGAAGATTCCAAATCTTAATGCTTAAGTCAATAATATTTGAGATATATGAAATGTATCAAAGTACCTTTGGTAAACCTCTGGGACGTGTCAAGTGCAATACCCAAATTTTTACTTGCTTAAGATACAGTTATCTTAGATATGGTTTAGCTAAGAGAGATTAGTGGGGAGAAGAAAATCAATGTAAACAGCTAGATAGGATTATTATTTAAAACTGTGTCTATCATTGCTTCTGCTTCAAGCCCATGTTTTACCTTTTTACCTTCAACATGTATCACTCTTGTTTGTGTTTGTTTGTTGTGTTTCTTTCTTATTTTTCTTTCTTGTTTGTGTTTCTTCAACTCTAGAGAAGCCTGTATTCTTTCTTGAACATATTCTTTTCCCTTTGTCTCCCCTCACTTCTGAAATAGGTTCCAGTAAAACCTTACTTCACAATTTCATCACCTCAAAAAATATATATATGGATTATTAGAACCTGAAATTACTTCTTTGGAAGCAGTTTTCTAATAGTTTTTGTGTTCTATAATTACTTAAAATTTTCATGACTACACATAAAATAACTGTTTATATATAAATATGTATATTTATATTATATTTATATTCATATATATTTATATATGAGGACTATATGATTGTTCCAATCTCTGAAACCCAACTCATACTTGGTTGAAGTAGGGAACAGACTGTGTTTTATCACCAGCAGCAGAAAAATGGTTTGGTTGGCTAGCAGGTTAGTGCCATGGAGGATGAGATTAATGAGTGGTTGGAAAACTAGACGGTTGCAAAATTGTAGAGTACCAAGAATAAGAACTTAAAAGTTGTATTTTTTTTTCTTTTAGGGGCTCTGTTAATATTTTGATAGGAACTTAAATATAAACTGCATATTTGGATTTTAGGGCTAACCTAGTAAATAGATGATGAATCTAAGAGATAAATTAGTTATAAAACTAGAAAGTGGTAATGAAATTAGTCTCTAGAGCACTCAGTGGTATTAATTTAAAAATATATACTCTGTGCTGTGCCTCAGTTCTGATTACTTGATTTATATCAAGAAAATAGCTTTGGTGAGTGTTAAAGTCAGTACTGGGGCTGGAGAGAGATCACCGACATAGGGCATTTGCCTTGCATGCAGAAGGACAGTGGTTTGAATCCTGGCATCCCATATGGTCCCCTGAACCTGCCAGGAGTAACCCCTGAGCGCAGCTGGGTGTGACCCAAACGCCCCCCCCCAAAGGGGGAAGTCAGTATTGAACAAAATACAATCTTAACTACCTTGACTGCTATGCAAAAGAAAGTGATGATATCTTTAAAAAGGTATGCTGCAGTGAGTAAGCGGTATCATGGAAAATTTCATGATGGTCCTGGTTAGCCAAGATCCTAGAAGCAACTATGTGAATAAAAGGCAGATGAACCTCTTAAGCGGAAAAACAAACTAACTATGAAGTAGTTTTAAGTGGTGCCAAAATGAGCCAAGAAGCTTAATATACTGATGGTTCTTTTTTGTTGTTATTGCTTTTGGGTCACGCCCAGCGACCCTTAGGGGTTACTCCTGGCTCTGTGCCTAGAAGTTGCTCCTGGCTGACTCAGGAGACCTTATGAGATGCTGGGATTTGAACTGTCAGTCCTGTGTTGGCCGCATGCAAGGCAAATGCCTTACCACTGTGCTATAACTCTGGCCCCAAGAAATAGAGTCTTTCAAGGTGAGAATAGATCCTCAAGAAATAGATGAATGGGGCCGGAGAGATGGCATGGAGGTAAGGAGTTTGCCTTTGCATGCAGGAGGACCGTGGTTCAAATCCCAGCATCCCATACGTTCTCCCCGAGCTTGCCAGGAGCAATTTCTGAGAGTATAGCCAAGGAGTAACCTCTGAGCACTGCTGGGTGTGACCCAAAAACCAAAAAAAAACTAAAAAAGATGAATGACAATAGTTAAATATAATTGATAGGACTTCTAGATTAGAAATGGCAAGCAAAAAGAGAAGTCAATAGATTTAATCTGAGGGTCATTATTATGCAACATTTGAAGCAGATTTTCTTTATACTTTTTTAAAGTCTAATGCCAGCCACAGGATTTGTAACTTTCTAGAAGTAAAGTTTATTTATATATATTTTTATATTGCATACTATTTAACTAGAACTAATGACATACTCTGTTGAAGAAGAGTTTTCTTTAGAATCAGGAACAACACAAAGGTGAGTATTCTTACCACTGATGTTTCATTTAGTTTCATAGGACTGGAGAGATAGAATACTAGGTAGTTGCTTGCTTTGCACTCAGCCAACCCACCTTCATCTTTGGGATCCCATAAGTCCTTTGAGCCTGTTAGGAGTGAGTCCTGAATGCAAACTGAGGAATAAACTCTGAGCAACACCAGGTGTTGACCCAAAACAAAACAAAAATAAGTTATAGAAATCTTAGCCAAATATAAAAGTGTATTCAGATTGGAAGAAGGGTTGTTTTGATATATGTAAAAAATGGAGAATCCATTAAAAGTTACTAAAAAGCAATGAGTACAGTAAACTGGTTGGCTGTAATTCAGTATATGAAAATCTCTTGCATTTCTATATGCAATTAATGGAGACAAAATTAAGCAAACTATCTTATTTAGTTTTATCCATGACAAATAAGTGCTCTGTGATACATTAAATACTTTGAAATAAATGTAGCAGAGACCTCAGCAAAAAAAAAATAAAAAGGGTTGGCCTTCATAATCAAACCCACTAGACAAAAGAGATGAAAAAGCATTTCTTATGTATGGATGTAGAATATTAACATAAAGTCCACATAATTCATTTTAGGAGGAAATTTGACCCCCCAAAAAAAAACAAAACAGGGATATATATATATATATATATATATATATATATATATATATATATATATATATATATATGAAATCATAACAGGCCACTAACTAGAACCTTAAAAGAATTCTTATAAAGATAAAAAAGATTGGAAATACAAATTCACCTGATTTCCTATTTAATTTAAAAATAATAGTAATTAGGGGCTGGATCCATAGCACGGTGGCAGAACATTTGCCTTTCACTTTGCTGGCTTAGGACTGACCTCGGTTTGATCCCCGGCATCCCATGTGGTCCCCCAAGACAGCAATTTCTGAATGCATAGCCAGGAGTAACCCCTGGCTTCATCGGGTGTGGTCCCCAAACCAAAAACAATATAATAGTAATTAAAACTATGGTATTGGGATAAAAATACACATCTGTATAAGAATAGTTAAGCCTAAAACTCAAAACACATTAATATTTAACTTATGGTAAGGAATTCAATGTTCTACAAGAGAGCAAACTTTACTAGTACCAAACTTTTTCCACTGGTATTGGTAAATTTGAACAGCTTTCATGGCTAAGAATGAAATCGACCACTTTCTAATCTTAGGTGCAAGAATAAATTTAAAATATTAAAGACCTAATTATAAGATCTCAAACAATAAAGAACATAAATGAAACATTCCCTGACATTAGAAGTTTATAAATATCTTTGGAAACTCAGCCCCAATTACAAAGGAAATTTAAGCAAAGATGAAGTATATTAAACTGAGATTTTTACAGATGTAAATAGAATATAAAGATATATTAAATGGTATTTGCGCATCATAGGTGTTATTGTGTTATTGAGTGTTTAAAAACACACAAAACTAATCCAATAAATCGATAGATTTGAATAGACAGTTTTGATTATAAAATCAAGAGAAATAAAAACCAATTTTTCATCACAATCTCTGTGGGACTAAGATGGCTTACAGCAAAAGAAACTGTGTGTGTGAGGGGCAAACAATGAGTGCAAGATTCCCAAGTTGACCTTAGTATCACATGGCCCCCTAGGATCCCAGATCATTGGAGTAGCCCTAGAGCATCCTGGGTGTGGACGTAAAAACAAAAATAAACAAAAGGGAAGCATGTTGGATAAATAAGAACCTTTATTTCTTAAACCACACCCCTTAGGAGCCACTCCCAGCTTGGGGTGATTTCTTGCAGTGCTTAGGAGACCAGGAAATGATCAAACTTCTGCAGAAGTATGTGCTTTCAGCCCCTGGAGCATTCTTTGACCCTAATCTGAAGATTTTTGATCCAGAACCAAAGTAATGGTACAGCTGGTAGGGCATTTGCCTATTCTATCCCCAGTGCACCACTAGGAGTGTGATCCATGAGTGACAAGCCAGAGAATAAACCCAGAGCAGTGCTGGATGTGGCCCCCAAAGAAAAGAAAATGTAATTTTTTTTTTTTTTTTTTTTTTGGTTTTTGGGCCACACCCAGTGACGCTCAGGGGTTTACTCCTGGCTATGCGCTCAGAAGTCGCTCCTGGCAGGCACGGGGGACCATATGGGAACCGGGGGATCGAGCCGTTGTCCGTCCTAGGCTAGCACAGGCAGGGCAGCAGGCACCTTACCTCCTGCGCCACCTCCCGGGTCCCAGAAAATGTAATATTTTTATTTGCTTTAAATTGTGTGTGCTATAAGATATGAATCCGTTTTTTCCAATTTTCCCAGCACCTTTTGCATTTTTTTTGTTTTTTTGGGGGGGGGGCACACACGGTGACGCTCAGGGGTTACTCCTGGCTATTTGATCAGAAGTGGCTCCTGGCAGGCACGGAGGACCATAGGGGGAACCGGGGAATCGAACCGAGGTTCATCCTAGGTTAGCGCAGGTAAGGCAGGCACCTTACCTCCAGCGCCACCGCCCGGCCCCGCAGTTTTATTTTTTAATTCTATTTACCCAGAGCCCTTTATTGAAGAGGCTTTTTCTTGCTCTTCTTTATGCGCCCAACTCCTTTATGCGCCAAATTCATGCTATTTTGTTGTATTGTCTTACTGTTTCTCGGATTTTTTTTGTGGAGTGATTATGGTCTATCACCCCCATTGAACACTAAACTAAAAGAAGTTCGGTAGCTTCTTTTCCAGTTTGCATGCCTTTTTTGTTTTCCTTACATGATTGTTATGGCTAATACTTTATAAATTGTATAGAATCATAGAAAAAAGTTACCCTTTTTGCCTTGTTTGTAACTGATCTCAGAAGGAAACAATTCTGTAGGGGTTCTTAGGGGTTTTGTCCTTTCTGTCTGCAGTCTTTTTGAGGTGAGACTGCCACCCAACTGTGCATATCTCACTTTAAGTATGGCCTTTTCCTGTTCATCCTGGAAGCTGTAGCCCCATATTGCTCTCACCAAGACATGAGTTCACTTTTGAATGCAGGTATGAAACTGAAAGTCTGGAATTTCTTTGCATTCAGCTCCCTCATTATGACATTGGCGTGTTCTGTCCAGAGCAGACTGGACTTCTTGGGTCTTTTTCTCTTTCAATCTCTGCTTGTCAACTCCCTATCCTTAAGCAAGGCTCTCCACATCTCAGGACTTTTCCAGTTAATAATCCATTGTATTATATTTTCTACTTGTTATATGGTTATTTACATATTCAAACCATTTCAACTGCTAGACCATTACTAGTTGAGTATTTTCCATGTGTTAAACATTAGTCTCAATGATGGAAGAATTTCTGCTATAGAGAATATGATGTCCTCCCTTCAAGACCTTGCTAGTCGGCAAAATGGGATGTGCAGTGCATAATACAGGGATGGTACAGACATCGACAATGCTCAGGATATGTGCTTATGCGGTGTATGGGTCAAAGACTATGTACATAACAACCTTTTGCCCTTTTCTTTAGCATGTTGGCGGATAAACTGAATATGACTCCAGAAGAAGCTGAAAGGTGGATTGTAAATTTGATTAGAAATGCAAGGCTCGATGCCAAGATTGATTCTAAGTTGGTGAGTATTATATTTGTTACATGACATGCTAGATGTCAGTTGCTAATTGTTTTATATATTTTGGGAAACTTCCCAATTCAGCATTCTGTTACTTACTTTAGTGACTTTTTTTGTATGCAGTTGCAATATAGTATTCGTTGTTTGATGAATATTGTCATCTTGGTACATCACAAAAACTATGTTCAACAGTCGTGTTAGTAGGGCATACTCATAATTTATTTGGGAAGCTCATTTATTAACATTACATTTTACTCTGTCTCAATTTAGGGTCATGTGGTTATGGGTAACAATGCTGTGTCACCTTATCAGCAAGTGATCGAAAAAACCAAAAGCCTCTCATTTAGAAGCCAAATGTTGGCCATGAATATTGAGAAGAAACTTAATCAGAATAGTAGGTCAGAGGTAAGAAACGTGTTTCCTTTTCTAGTATTTTTCTAGTATTTCCAGTTAATGTAATTAATGTTAAATGTTGCACGGACTTAACATGTACCTAGTTTATTATAAATTTTTCTTTTACTCTTCCTGTGTGACTTTATTAACTTGTTTTTATTTGGGATTTTCAACACATTTTGATGACAGATGATAACTTCTATGTGTGACCCCTCTTAAATGCTTGAAATGTTGATTTTGTGGGGCCAGAGCAATATAGCACAGTTTCCCTTTATGTGGCTGACTCAGATTCAATTCCTGTCATCCCGGGTGGTCCCCCTATCACTGCCAGGAATGAGCCAGGTATAGATCCAGCAGTGTAACCCCTGAGCACCAACAGATATTGCCCAAAAACAGAAAAAAAAAAATCTTTATCTTGTATATATTCGTGTTAATATAAGAGATATTTTATCTTAGATATTTAATATGTCAGAATATATGTCATTTAGAAGAAATCACCCTACATAATAGATATTAAAGCCGTGATTAGATATTATGGCAATACGATATTAAAGGAATGAGATTATAATTGGAATTCTAACCTCTTTAATGTTCTCTAGACAGTATGGTTGATTATGTGTAACTAAATGAAGATTTTTAGGAAGCAATTCAAAGGCCTTATTTGGTTGAGGTTTCAGCAACAAGTTTATGTTCTTAGCAGTTCTTTAGTGTGAAGCAAAGAAGAATTGTGCATTATTTCATCTGAGTATAACTGAATCTGGAAAATAGCTTTAGAAATAATTGGTTGTGAAGATCTTGTCCTGCAGTGCTGAGGGATCATTTGTGTTGAGGCTCAAACCCTAGCCTAACACTTGACCAATAGGTATACTACCACTTTTGTATTGTTGACCCCTGAAAGTAGCTTGTATAATTTATTTTCCTTATGCTACAGTATGCTACTAGGTGGTGTATTGTCCTTAGTGAGCCATCAAACATTTAATAATAGCTCCAGTGGTTAAAAATCTTAAGAAAATGTAAGGGAGTTGCCAGTCACTTTTTTGTTTTCTCATTAATTATTTCCAATATATTTTAGGCTCCAAACTGGGCAACTCAAGACTCTGGCTTCTATTGACGACCTACAAGGAAGAGAGGACAAAACTGTAAAACAAAGATGAACTAGTGAAACCATTAAAAAGAATGACATATTTAAAACCAATTACCATGTTGAATATAATTTGGGGGAAATTTAAATAAAATTGGCTGTTTCATTGTATCTGGTGAATTGTCTTATGTATACAGCATGTATTTATTTTAGAAATTTATCTACTTATTTAAAATTTTGAGATTACAAATCATATTTGCCCCATATGGTGTTCCAGATCCCTGATTTGTTTTTTTGGTGCTAAAACTTGAGGGCAGAAACCTAGACCAGTGTAAGTCAGTGCTATTTTTATTCCTCAGTAACCAGTGCTTTTGAGATTGCTAAGTCTAGAGGATCTTTTGCAGTTTAATTAGTAAAGTTCACAAGAGAAAAATACCCGAAGGTAGATACCAGTAACTTGATAAAAATCTACTTTTAATGTGTTGTAGAACTAATTACACATATACATAATGCAGCTCTGTTGCAAATAGAGCTGTATATAGAACTATATAAAAATACATAAGATAGCGATATAGGAATGATGTTCTCTTTTTCCTTTGAATGATCAAGGGCAGTGAATTTTTAATTCAAGAATCATTTATATTTTAATGACTGGGTCAACCAAAGCACACTAATAGCAAAGAAATGTGATTATATAACCATTAAAATAAAATATAAGTTAAAGTGGACCAGTTGAAAAAAACATAAAGTGTAGTTACTGGAAGTTAATATTTAGCATTTAATATATATCAGGCATTTTTTAATGCTTTAATATTTGAGTTCCTTATACCTGGAAACACTGGAATCTTAGTTCAATATATAATTTTCAATGAGACATTTTCACAGTTACTCAGGATCATACATAGAAATAATTAAAGCCGAGGCCGGGCGGTGGCGCTGGAGGTAAGGTGCCTGCCTTGCCTGCGCTAGCCTAGGACGGACCGCGGTTCGATCCCCCCATTCCCATATGGTCCCCCAAGCCAGGAGCGACTTCTGAGCGCATAGCCAGGAGTAACCTCTGAGCGTCACTGGATGTGGCTCAAAAACCAGAAAAAGATAATTAAAGCCTGAGTTTGAAAGCACATTTGGTCATTATCACATTGTCTCTCCTTACATCCTTCTTATCTGTCCACACTGGATTTCAAAAGAATAAAGGATACTCCTAGACCTATCGTTGGTTATATAAAGGAGGATCTTGATCCATAAAACTCGATGAATCTTGGCACAATCTTTCAAATAAAAACAATGTTCCTGTTTTTCTACCATTTATAATTACATATTAAAAGTGTCATATACCCAAAAACAAATAATATTGCTGTCCCTTGATCTATGCTATTACTAGTATTTGTACCAGCAAAACTATATGGCCATCGCAATTCATTGTTAAAATGTATTTTTAAAGTTTTCATTAAGAGTTCTACAATCGGGGCCGGGCAGTGGCGCTGGAGGCCTGCCTTGCCTGTGCTAGCCTAGGACGGACCGAGGTTCAATACCCCCGGTTTCCCATATGGTCCCCCAAGCCAGGAGCAACTTCTGAGCGCATAGCCAGGAGTAGCCCTGAGTCACCGGGTGTGGCCCAAAAACTAAAAAAAAAAAAAAAAAGAGTTCTACAATCAACCTTAAATTTAACAAGCTGTACCAATGGGATGGTGAGTACAAAGTAAATGCTTATTAATTTTTGGGTGTTCTTTATAGTACATTTATTTTATATGTAAATATATTTCAGCAGCTTTTTCAGGCCCTCTGATCACATTGATGAAATTTGAAGTTTACGTTAAGTAGTTGATTATGGCCCATTGAACTTTTAATTTCCTGAAATACGCAAAATTGGATGTATATGTGTGTGACTATATATACACATAATTATGTCTATGTATGTTGGCATGTCCAGTTAAAAACGTCTCAGTACCACTTATTATTAAGTAGAGTGGTCTTAGTAACTTTTAAAGCACAGCAGCCCTCACCGATTATATTTTCTTCTTTGTCCCCAAAAGTTTTCTCCCAATTATTAACATTACTTGTGCTAATAATCCCTTTGCTTTTATTTATCGTTTCTTTTTCTTTTTTTTCTTTTTGATTTTTTTTATTGATTTGTTCAGCTGGTTTTTGAGCTGTATATTTTTTTTTAATTATTTTTATTTACTTAAACATCTTGATTACAGATATAAATGTGGTTAGGTTTCAGTCATGTAAAGAACACCCCGCTACATCAGTGCAACATTCCCACCACCATTGTCCCAAAGCCCCCTCCCACCCACCTCATCCCCACCTGTACTCTAGACAGGCTTTCCAGGTCCCTCATTCATTCCCATGATTATGGTAGTTATCAGTGTAGTTATTTCCATAACTGCTCGCACCACTCTTTGTGGTGAGCCTTATGAAGTGAGCTGGAGGTTCCAGCTCTCCTCTCGTCTCTGAATATAGTTGCAAAGAAGACTTTCATTTTTCTTAGAACCCATAGATGAGTGAAATCATTCTGCGTCTTTCTCCCTCTGACTTATTTCACTCAACATAATAGATTCCATGTACATCCATATAGGAAAATTTCATGACTTCATCTCTCCTGACGGCTGCATAATATTCCATTGTGTATATGTACCATAGTTTCTTTAGCCATTCGTCTGTTGAAGGGCATCTTGGTTGTTTCCAGAGCCTGGCTATTGTGAATAGTGCTGCAATAAATATAGGTGTGAGGAAGGGATTTTTGTACTGTATTCTTGTGTTCCTAGGGTAGATCCCTAGGAGTGGAATAGCTGGGTCAAATGGGAGCTCAATTTCCAGTTTTTGGAGGAATCTCCAAATAGCTCTCCATAGAGGTTGGACTAGACAGCATTCCCACCAGCAGTGAATAAGAGTTCCTTTCTCTCCACATCCCCGCCAGCACCAATTGTTCTCATTCTTTGTGATGTGTGCCAATCTCTGTGGTGTGAGATGGTATCTCATCGTTGTTTTGATTTGCATCTCCCTGATGATCAGTGATGAGGAGCATTTTTTCATGTGCCTTTTGGCCATTTGTATTTCTTTTTTTATCAAAGTGTCTGTTCATTTCCTCTCCCCATTTTTTGATGGGATTAGATGTTTTTTT
>PVKC010003537.1:0-32954 GCA_004027635.1 Crocidura indochinensis | reverse complement strand
TAAATAAAAAATAATTAAAAAAATAAAAAAATGAAATGGGTGGAAATGCATAAAAACACGCAGAATGGTTTAATGTTATAAAAATTTACTCCTAGTGAATATATATGAAAATATAAATATAAAATTTAAAGATATTACTTCATAATAGAAAGCATAGGTAGTTTATTTTAGGATTAAAACCACACACATTTCTGGGAATTAGATTTCAAAAAATAGAGAAAACAAAAGCAAAAGTAAATAAATGTAACAAAATTAAACCAAAATTTTCCATTTCACAAAGTTGTAAAGTGACTAGAAGAAAACTATTTTCACATCACACATTGGACAAGAAGTTATTAAATTATTAAAATATAAATTGAATATTAAATATTAAATATTAAAAGTGCATAAAGAACTCACATAAATCACAATAATAGCAATACCAATAATAATAATAATTAACTGAGTGAAAAATGGGAAGGTGATTTAAATAAACATCTCTAAAGAAAACATCTAAATGATTATCAGACAACTTTTAAGTTAATTATAATTGATATCACATCTCTCTTGTTGAATGGCATGTCAAAATTAGTGATTATGTACTTTTAGATTTAAAAAATCAGTCTTGACCTATAGTGTAGAATAAATGTACAAATAAATATAAAATGTATTTAATTAATTTAATATAAAATTTATATTATATGTATAGTAATTAGTTAATTAAATGATTTATATTACTTAATGCATTAATATGGAAAATATATTAACTATCACTCCATAAATAATGTACTTATTAGGAAGGATGAAAAGACACATTCAATATTAGAAATAGGGAAATCATCAACATCAAGTTCACAACCATTCCTTTGAATTAATATTGGGAGAAAAATCAAAGTGTTCTATTTAAGACTGTTATGTTAATACTGCCTTTGGTAATTAAATATATTAGAATTCAGCAATTGTCGTTTTCTACACTAATCAAGCACTAAATTTCAATGGACTGTGTGAACTGAAAGTAAGATAATTGTGTCCAAACTAGATCAAAGCACTTTGGCAATTAAGTGTTCCTGTTTACCTTGTGAGTTAATTCCTTCCATACCTTAATTTCTCTGTGATACTCAGAGAACCATATAGATTTCTAAACTTATCTTACCACTATCTCCTTTCAGAAGAAAAATGATTCAGCTTGCTCATGGAAACCCACCTTATTTGAGCAAATGAGAATAAAGCCCCCTCCAATTCCCATTCTCCTGGTGGCCTGCTACCTTCCCCAGAATCATTCCTGCATTTTTTTAATAAATTTTTATTTTGACCATATTGGTTTACATATCTTTCACAGTAATATTTTAGGTACATGTTGACATTGAATCAGGGGAATTCCCATCACCAAATTTGTCCTCCCTCCACCCCCATTCCTATCTTGCATCTCATATCCCCTACACCCCCTGGCCTGCTAGAATAAGTTATCCACTCTGTGTCTAGCTTACTATTTAGTGATCATACATCTATTTGGTCCTTGTACCCTCCCTTATTTCCCCCTCTATTTGAGAGGCAGAATGGATAGTTCAAGTTATGTGGTTTTGTTTGAAGAAAAGAAAGCAAATAAAATTGGGTAAAAATTAATTAAGTCAAAAATGGGCAGAATCCTAGTGTCTCTCAACCTCAGTTTGAGATAAGAAAGGAAAAAGGAATTGAAACACCACAACAATACAAAAATAATATCAAATAAAATATCCAGTGAGCACTACAGCAATAAAGACAAACACCACATAATAGGCTCAGTCCTGAAATAAAAACATACCTGATACTCCACAAAAGCACCGAAGGGAGAGTAAATGAACATGCAAGAAGTCTATAGTTAAACACATGACAGTATACTTCAAGGGTGGAGAAACCCTGAATTTTAGGCCAAAGGAATTCCCTCTCTAATGTCCCCAACATTTACTGTGCCTATCAGGAAAAAAAGGCACAAAATAATCTCATATATATATATATATATATATATATATATATATATATATATATTCTTATTTTTGACTTGTTTGTTTTGGTGTAGATATTGAAGTTGATGTCTCCAATTTTATTTTATCTTATTCCTGCATTTTCTTTCTTGTTTTTTTTTTTTTTTTGGTGTTTCGGGCCACACCGTTTGATGCTCAGGGGTTACTCCTGGCTAAGCACTCAGAAATTGCCCCTGGCTTGGGGGAACCATGTGGGACGCTAGGGGATCGAACCATGGTCCTTCCTTGGCTAGCGCTTGCAAGGCAGACATCTTACCTCTAGTGCCACCTTGCCGGTCCCTCGTTCCTGCATTTTCAAAGTAGATGACAGTCTCTTCTCTTTTGGGAACCACTAAAGGAACACAACTGCATTTGCAAAGCAAGAATAACTATAGAATGTAGCATGAAGTAAGAATGATTGTAGCAAATCTCTATTATTAAAACATATATACTCTTGACTATAAAAAATAATAAATTTACTTCTTTACATTTCAGTATCTGAAAATAGATAATGGCAGGTGATTAAATTAATTTAAATGCTCCTACTTAAATGCTCTGTAATTTCAAACATATCCTATCCTGAAGTAATATTTGGCTTTAATTTTGGCAGTTAAAAACCCACAAACTTTTATAGTATTCAAACATTGTCCTCTTTTGTTTGAAGCACAGCTCTCTGTCAGTCATTAAATCTAATGCTGAAGTTGATAGATTGTGCTGTGCCAGGGTTAAGCACTAAATTATGAATGACAAAGTTCTCATACGCTTTTCCAAAGTATTATGACATTTTTCTTATGTTGGGTTTTCTAAATTGTACTGTCCTTCTGCCAGATGGAAGAGGCACTGAATAAAATATTGTCAAAATCGCAGGGCAGCAGAAACCTTATTTTTCTCTTCAGATCCCATTCTATGTAGCTTCTTAATTCCAGGCTAAGAGAACAGACTTTCAGTTCCTTTATTCTAGTTGCCACGTGGAAAGAAGAAATAGAAGAAACATGGTTGTCAAAAAGCCTTTGTAGCTTGAGTCCATTTTTCTGATTTCTATGTGCTAAAGTAAGAGGCTTATGTTTTCGATAGCTGCCAGTGGGAGATTTTACTTGATGATAGAGTCTCTCTGATGCATAGATGAAATGGGAGTAGAGACATAACAGTATTTGAGAAGGGGTCTACCTCTTTCTCCTTTATACTGTGCTGTCACTAAGGAAGTATGTGGGGGAAATTGAGAACCGACTAAAGTGTTTGAACAACTACAATGTACAAACTTGAACCCTTGTATCATCATCCTTCTTTCATCAACCCCACCAGGCATTATTCAAACCACTCCTGTCTTGTCTGAGTCATATTTGTGCTTCCTCGTGTGGAAAATGATCTCTGCTACCCAATTTTTCCAGGAGACCTGTAACTCAGGCTGGTGTAAGCAACTACTCTATGTAGAAAAGGATAATTGGGCCTAAATCCTACCTTTCCAGTCTGTTGTATTTTCTCACAGAAAAGAACTTTGGGAAAAAGTACAGAGTAAAGTAAATTGATTGTGAAAATAAGAAGGAAAGGCCGGGGCCCAGGAGATAGCATGGAGGTAAGGCATTTGCCTTTCATGCAAAAGGTTATCGGTTCGAATCCCGGTGCCCCATATGGTCCCCCGTGCCTGCCAGGAGCAATTTCTGAGCATGGAACCAGGAGTAACTCCTGAGCACTGCCGGGTGTGACCAAAAACCAAAAAAAAAAAAAAAAAAAAAAAGAAGAAGGAAAGGCCAAAGACTATGTATTCAAGAGAGAAGGCAGGGTTCTCTAGAGTGGAAAAACAAAGTACATTATTACAAATTGAGATCTTCATCAGCTTCCTCTGATGAACAACATATACCGGTAAATAAATATCCATAAATAAAGTACATACCTCCCAGAATGGTTGTGGGTCTTAAAGTAAGAAGCAACACATCTCAGTCAGAGGCACAGGTAATATGACCTTTTCCTCCGCCAACTTAATTTATGTTCAGTTTTCCCCAATTTCCCCAAAAAGTCTGTTTCAAGTTTCAAAGTGAGTCAGCTTGCAGGTGTTGATGGTCTTTAACATTCTTGGGGTGGCCTTTTTCTAGTGGTGGAGCATCTGTTCTCAGGGCCTGGAATCTTATGGTTTCTTTGTTCTCCGATGGGTTTTGTGTTCTCAAAGAACTTCATGCTTTGGGTCTGGTGCATACATCAGCAGTGCTTTTCTCAATATATTTTCTCAATATGTATCCCTAGGACCCCCTTATCTCTCTACTTTCCAGGTCTCTCAAGAAAGGGTCAGAAAATAAATAAGAGCAATAAACAAGGCAGAGACTCTACTACTGAGTAACTTTCCAGTGTCCCAGTGTTCCTTATTGAGTTTCTCCTCTCTCTCTCTCTCTCTCTCTCTCTCTCTCTCTCTCTCTCTCTTGTCTCTTCTCTCTTCTCTCTCTCCTCTCTCTCTCCTCTCTCTCTCCTCTCTCTCTCTTTCTCTCTCTCCCTCTCTCTTTCTCACTCACTTCTCTCTCTCTCCCTCCCTCTCTCCCTCTGTCTCCTTTTTCTCTATGCGTGTGTGGGAGGAGGAATGTGGGATGAGTTTGGATTATACCTGAGGATACTCAGGAGTTACTGATGTCACTGTACTCAGGGATCACAGCTTCTTAAACTATGATAATTATAATTATAACCTAAAATTTTAAAAGGACAGGAATTAGAATGCCATACAAAATTTGAAAGATTGAGTCAATCTCCAAAAACATACTTAGCTATGATTACAAAATATTTTCATGATATAACCATAGAGAACTTACATGTACCTTTTTTCCTTATTTTTATAGACTTTCACTTTAAAAATATAAAGAAAGCAGGGAGTGGAAGCCCCCCCCAAAATATAAAGAAAGCATATTTATCATTTGTATGGTATTTTGTTATGGCAGCCAAAACTTCTTCAGGATCTCATTATTTATTGCAACTTCCAAAATGTGATAACACCATATTCTATATGATCACTTGACCATTTCATTGAGCTTATTCCAGTCCTGAAAATAGGACTCTTATGTCTCCCATTTAAATATCTTGATAATATGTGGCATAAACTCAACTAATGTCGAATTGCATCCAAAAGATTCTATAAGAGTAAAAAGTGAATATATTATATGTCCCAATTTTTTCCATTACCTCTTTTTTTATACTTTACTTATAGACCACATAGTTGACATAATTGATAGCAATACATATGTTTTCAGGTAATGAGAATTAAATTTATTAAAAAAAGATAAAAGGAGAGGCCTGAGGTGGCGCTAGATGTAAGGTGTCTGCCTTGCAAGCGCTAGCCAAGGAAGGAACGAGGTTCATTCCCCCGGTGTCCCATATGGTCCCCCCAAGCCAGGGGCAATTTCTGAGCACTTAGCCTGGAGTAACCCCTGAGCATCAAATGGTGTGCCCCCCCAAAGAGAAAGAGAGAGACAGAGAGAGACAGAGAGAGACAGACAGAGAGAGAGAGGGAGAGAGAGAGACAGAGACAGAGAAGGAAAATAAAGGGAAAAAAGAAAAAAAGAGCAAAATAAGAAAATTTATGATGTGGCTGGAGTGATAGCACTGGTGGTAGGTGTTTGTGCACACAGTTGACCTGCCTTTGCACAGCTGATCTGGTTTGATTGTCTGTATGGTCCCCAATTATGATCCCCGAGCCTGCCAGCATTGATTTCTGATCCCAGAGCCAAGAGTAATCCCTAGGTACTGCCAGGAGTGGCCCCAAAGTAAACAAAAGAATTATTGCATCTCAAAATGAGGTCATTAAGTCACTGTCAGAAGAATTTTCCAAATTTGTCACATTTAAAGCCATTATTACTTATTCATATATTTAAAGATAAGTATTTCATTTATTAAGCATAAATGAAAAGTTCAAATTGCTGCTTTGATTTTAGGAAAAAAGTTTGATTTTCAACATTATTTTCTGCATAATTTGATCAACCATTAAAATATACCAGTTTACTACATAAAGCAGATGAAAGAAAAAAAGTTTGCGGCTGTAGCATTTCTCAAACACTGACAGTTTTGAAAATACAAAGCTATTGACATAAAAATCTGTTTTATTAGCTATTCCATTTATAGAAATATTGTTAAATATTTGGGCTCAAATAGTTTCATCATATAGATGAAAGAAGTCAATATTAGAATTTGACCCCTCTCTTCTAAAATATCTATTAAATCATCATTAAGCATTCCCTGTGAAAGTCATTGTCAAATTCAACAGCATAGTTCCTAATAGAATTCCAGTTTTTGAATTCCAGTTTTTAATTGCTATATAATATAAATTTTCAAAACAGGGGGCCGGGTGGTGGTGCTGGAGGTAAGGTGCCTGCCTTGCCTGCGCTAACCTAGGACGGACTGCGGTTCGATGCCCCGGTTCCCCATATGGTCCCCCGTGCCTGCCAGGAGTGACTTCTGAGCGAATAGCCAGGAGTAACCCCTGAGCGTCACCAGGTGTGGCTCAAAAACCAAAAAAAATTATTTTTCAAAACAGATATACCTATTAATTTATTCAAATTTCATAGTGAAAAAAATCACTCCCATCTCTTTAAAAAATCAAATACATAGTTGATCTGCATCTATTTATGATTAGACAAATTTTAAAATATTGTTAATTCATATTCTCTGTCTATAAATATTAGTCCTTCATGCAAATATATTTACCAATATGTTGATTTATGTAAATAGATAAAATGTTATTCTGCGAGTATTCATTAATTTGTCTCTGGTCTCTTATCATCCAATACAACTATTCTTTAAAAGATTTTCATATCGAGGTTGGAGCGGTGGCACAAGTGTAAGGCAACTGCCTTGCTGGCCCTAATCTAGGACGGACCATGGTTTGATCCCCCGACATCCCACATGGTCCCCCAAAGCCAGGAGTGATTTCTGAGGACATAGCCAGGAGTAACTCCTGAGTGTCACTGGGTGTAGTCCAAAAACAAAAACAAAAACAAAAAAATATTTTCATCTCAGTGAGGCATTTTATAACTAGTCGACAATACTTTGTATTGTATTGTATCAAGAACTTGACCATAATCAAAACATAGCAAAACTGATTTGTAAATACTTACTTCTGTTTTTCAGCACCTAATCTACACAAATTCTATACAAAGAGCATTCTACCTCGAAATCATAAATGAAGAATGATTGTTCCCTAATGTTGCTGGTTAACCAACACAAAATTAAATGTAGAATTTTACTATGTTCTGTTTTTTATTTCATGTATTTAAGGATGGTGGCTTATAACCATTGATGTACCTTTATATTCTAGAATATTTTTAGGGAATCACTTGTATTTTTCCCCTTTATTTTCAATCTCCTTCCCTTTAAGTGTTGATGTTACTGCTTCAATGACTGGAGATCACAAACACTCTTTGTTGTGATGCTCTGATATTTGCTGGATCACACCTATGATTGTGGTGCTATAAACATATAAACTATGTTTATAGCTGAGGTGCTAACACATGTGCTCATAACAGACCTACTGTGTCCATTGTAATGATATTATTTATTCTAGGTGTATCACTTGCCAGAGTTCAACATTAATATTGCAATATTCATACACTCCTGACTATAATACAGCTTGAAATTTGAGGCAAAGGAGATCACATGAAGGAAAACTATTACCATAAGTGGTAACAAGTGGATATTTCTCAAGGATCAATTTTGTGGCCTCTTGCTTGCAGGACAGATGCTTTAGTCCCTTAGCCACCTTCTAGTCCTTAAACTTCTGGGAGACAGTGGGGATATTTGGTCTGCACCCTGTAGATCTGACTTTATGCTCAAGGATCATTCTTGGCAGTACTTAAGGAAACTAAAAATTTCCGATATTGAGTAAGATGATTCTTTTTGGATTTACTTGCAACCTACTTCTTTGCTTATGAAATTGTTTTATAAAATCAACATGAATTTACTTTAGTTATTTAAATATAATATTTTAATTTGTTTTGTAACGTTTCAAATGTTTTTATTAATTATAATAAAATAAGTTTAGTAATATTTAATCTTATTTTTACCCTTGACTTCAATGTTTAGAGAAATCATACCTAATGATGGAGGCAGATCATATTTCATATTATTTTATATTTGTATTAACATTACTTTTGCAAAATTAGTATCTTTTTATTTGAGAATAAAATTCTCAATAAAGAAGTGATGAAATAATATGAAAACTATTTTTATTGTATTCTCCTTAATACATTTAACAAGAAAGTATCTTAAATAATTTTGTGGATAATAGTTTTTCAGAGGAAAACAAATACTGGAATTTCTAAGTTGTGCAAGCATTTAATTAGAAGCAATAGTCTTTTTTTGTTTTTTTTTTGTTTGTTTGTTTTGGTTTTTCGGTTACACCCGGCAGTGCTCAGGGGTTGCTCCTGGCTCCATGCTCAGAAATTGCTCCTGGTTGGGGCCCGGGAGATAGCATGGAGGTAAGGCATTTGCCTTTCATGCAAAAGGTCATCGGTTCGAATCCCGGTGCCCCATATGGTCACCGTGCCTGCCAGGAGCAATTTCTGAGCATGGAGCCAGGAGTCACCCCTGAGCACTGCCGGGTGTGACCCAAAAAACAAAAGAAATTGCTCCTGGCAGGCACGGGGGACCATATGGGGCACTGGGATTCGAACCGATGACCTTTTGCATGAAAGGCAAACGCCTTACCTCCATGCTATCTCCCGGGCCCCGAAGCAACAGTCTTTAACTGGGATAGAATAATATTAAATAACTTCTTATAATTGTTTATTCTTTCATTTGTAGGTGATCAAATTTATCAAGGTCAATTGTTTTTCATACCTTAAAATGAATTTCATTTTATTTTATCAAAGCTTTGATCAGTTTGCCTTCTTATAATTTGATGATTATTTTATATAAATTCAGTATGTTATTTGAAAATTTCTATGTATTTTTCTTAAGTTCCAAATATATTTCTTTTAATTTCAAAGTGGATTACAAATCTTTCACAGTAATTTTTTTGGTATATAGTGATATTGAATCAGGGGCACTCCCACCACCAATGTTGTCCTCCCTCCACCCCTGTTCCCAGCATGCATACCACATCCCCCTCCTTTACCACCCATGTTGCTAGTATAAGTGGTCCACTCTCTGCCTAGCATGTCTGATCATTTTTTTTATTTTTACTTAATGTTTATACGACTGTCAGGTCTTGATATCCTCCATTATTTCCCCCTCAATTTGTGAGGCGAAATGAGATGATTCAAATTATGTGGTTTCGTTTGAAGAAAAGAAAAAGAAATAAAATGGGGAAAAATTCAAACAAGCAAAAAACAGGAGGGTCCTTCTAGAGGCTATAAATATCAGTTAAGGAGAAGATAGGTAAAAAAAAAAAAAAAGAGAAACCTAACAATAATACTAAAAAAATTAAAAAAATAAAGTCAAACAAAAAGCGTGAAAAGCACCACAGCAATAAAGATAGCAACCACACAATAACCACATTGCTGAAATAAAAAAACAAAACAAAGCAAACAAACGCATACACAAACAAGCAACAAACAACAATAGCAAAACCAAAATTAAAAAAAAAAGTTCATTTGTGCTTCTCGCTCTATTTTTTTTTCTTGCATAGGCACAGTAAATATTGGGGAAATTAGAAAGGGAATTCCCTCGACCTAAGAGATACAGGGTTTCTCCACCCTTGAAATATATTGTATCCAAATATTTTTAAACAAATAAAGGCATTATAATGAGGGCAAATATTTGACTTTAATCAAAATATAACAAAAGAAAATGTCCTGGCAGAACATATTCTGGCACCATAAGGAAGACCTTGAGTTTTGAGAACTAAGATGTCCAGAGAGTTAAGTTGGTCTCATGACAGTATACATCAAGGGTAGAATATCTTAGATCAAGGGAATTTTCTTTTTAATTTCTCCCAATATTTACTGCACCTATTTAAAACAAACAAACAAACAAAAAAATAACTTGCCACATTTGCCCCTTCTTTTTCTTTTTTTCTTTTAATTTTATTTAAATTTATAGCTTCCAGAATGGGCTCCAACCAACTTTTTTTTAACAGAACCGTAGAACATGAGTCATCTTGTTTAGCCTCATATTTTTATGTCTTTCTACAAACTGAGAAAAAAAAGTGGATGGAATTCAGGGGTCAAGCTAATTTCCTGAATAAATTACTAATGCAGAGCTTCCCAATACTTCAAGTGTATTTTATACATCATCATTGATAAAAGTTCAAAACATACTTTGTGATTTCACTAGCTATGTGTCAAGGTTTCAGACAATATTTTCTTTATTTTATAAAATACTTAAAGTATGGATAAATCTATTGGACATAAACTATGCTACAGCTTTTTGAATTTGTAATGTGGAAATTTTATCAGGCTTACTCACCTCTGATTCCCCAAATGATGTCTTATAGTATGAGAGAAGAAATCATTTCCCCAATTTCAATATAAACCCCATTGTTAAGAAAACTTCATATTGGCTTTTCCGATGGCAATTGTTTATCAGAACTTATTAATTTTAGTATCACAAAACTTGGTATATAAGCCCCATTGCTCATTTTGACTTGCTTCAAAAAAAAAAAAAGAAAAAAGAAAATTTCCTATCATTTTGAAAGACAGGCAAGATAGTTGTCAGAGAATGGCATGCCATTTGGAATTTTACTTTTTAACAAATTTTTATTCACCATACATTTCTGTGTTAAATGCTAGATTTATCTTGTCTCTACTCCCATTTTCTAAAATATTTTTGGGTATTTATTTGTAACTATATTCAGAGTAATCAGTACAAAATGTCATATTCATAATATTTTAATTTCTGTTTGTTGACTTTAATCAAAATCATTACTACTGTGGGCAGAGTGGTGGCGCTGGAGGTAAGGTGCCTGCCATGCCTGCGCTAACCTAGGATGGACCGCGGTTCGATCCCCCAGTTCCCCATATGGTCCCCTGTGCCTGCCAGGAGTGACTTCTGAGTGAATATCCAGGAGTAACCCCTGAGCGTCGTCACCGGGTATGGCCCAAAAACCTAAAAACCTAAAAACCTAAAAAAAAAAAAAAAAAAAAAAAAAAAAAAAAAAAAAAACATTACTTCTAAGAATGGTTTAACATAAATAATGAAAAGTGTTCACCTGTTCAGTTTATTGGGAGCCAAAATATTATTAAGTACATATGAAATAGGGCCTGGAGTGATAGCATACTGGATAGGGCAATTCTCTGAACACAGACCCAGGTTCGATTCCTGGCATTGCATATGGTCCCCCAAGCCTGTCAGGAGAAATTTCTGTTTGCAGAGCCAGGAGTAACACTTAAGCGCCACCAGGTGCTACCACCAAACAAATAAACAAAAAAATAAATAAAACATATACATTAGGCCTGACTGTGAAAAACTGTGAGTGCTGCCTGTGTGTGTCTCTCTCCTGTTCTGTTGCCTGAACCTCTTGGCAGTGGGTTGAAAAACAGCTCCAAAAAACTCACTCTCCCAGAGTTACATTCTAGGGCAGGAATGCCCATGAACTCCTTCATAACGTGAAAACCAGCTAGAAGCAATACTTTGCAAAAGCCAGGTCCCCTGTTTGTGATCTCAGGCTGGGAAAATCTGCGAATCTACTCCTGCCCAGTGGGGCCTGACTGTGAAAAACTGTGAGTGCTGCCTGTGTGTGTCTCTCTCCTGTCCTGTTGACTGAACCTCTTGGCAGTGTGCCGAAAAGAAGCTCCAGAAGAGCACGGCCGTTCCATATCTCTACGCAGCCCATGGCCATGCATTCTTTCTAAGGAAAGAATACCATCGCAACAAGAAGAAAAAATCACACTAAGGACTGTGCTGGATCACTGAAGCCCAGCATTTCTCTCTCTGCTGTGTGCTTGGGCCTAAGATTTGATCCTGTGTGAGGCTTCATCAACAGAGGACTCCATTCCCTTGTAGGCAAATCGGACCACCCAGAAAGGGTGGAGCCAGAGGAGTGAATATCACCACAACATGTAGAAAAACCCACAATACAATGTGACAACGGGAAAACAATGCAGGCCAGCGTCAGACATGGAGAACAAAGATAACAGTTCTGATGACCAGATTATGACCAAGTAACTGATCAATTTCTCAGATAATGACTTTAGAAAAGCAATATAGAAGATTCTCAAAGGACTCAAAGAAACCATGAATCGAGTTGAAGAGAACACTAATAAGAACCAAGAAGATATAATGACAGAAATCACAAAACTCCAAACAGAAATAACATGTCAACTAACAGGCCTGAAAAACTCAGTAAACCAATTGAATGACAAAATTGATAAGCTCAACACCACGGTAGCAAAAGCTGAAAATAGAATTGGTGCTGTGGAAGAGGAGATACGTAATATCTCCATACAGTGGGAAAGATTGGAAAATAAACTTAAAACAAATGAACAGACAATGAAAAAAATAGTCAAAGAATGGAAACAGATGAAAATAAAAGTCTATGATAAGATCAAAAGAAACAAGTTAAGAATCATTGGAGTCTCAGAGACCCAGGAAGAAAATTTACAGGGAGAATCAACGGTCAAGAATATCATTAAAGAGAAACTTCTAGAGCTAAAGAACATATGTGATCAAATCCTGCATGCCCGAAGCGTACCAACCAAAAGAGACACCAGAAAAAATACCCCAAGACACATCCTAGTCACAATGGCAAATCCCACAGATAGAGACATAATTCTGCAAACAGCATGATCAAAAAATGAAATTACATTCAAGGGAGCATCCTTGAGGTTTACGGCAGACCTGTCACCAGAAACACTCAAGGGAGAAAGCAGTGGTGGGATATTGTGACAAGACTGAATGAAACGAATGCTTCACCTAGAATACTATACCCAGCAAAACTCACTATCCAGTTTGACGGAACAATACATAGTTTCACAGACAAAAAAACAGTTCAGAAAATTTACAGATTCAAAATCGGTCTTAAGAGAAAAACTGAAAGACCTAATGTAAGACAAGACTAACCAAAAGACACACCAAATTTCGATATAAAGATAGCATCAAATCCCAGGACAATTCTTTCTCTCAATGTCAATGGACTAAATGCAACAGTTAAGAGATGCAGAGTGGCTAAATTGATCAAAAAACTTAATCCAACTTTCTGCTGTGTAAAAGAAACGAACCTGAATAGTCAGAACAAACATAGACTCAAAATAAAAGGCTGGAGGAAAATTATCCAAGCAAACAACACCCATAAAAGAGTTGGAGTGGCCATACTAATATCAGATAATGCAAACTTAATACTCAGGAAGGTTGTAAAGGACAAAGATGGACATTATATATTAATCAAGGTGTATGTAGAAGAGGAAGAAATCACTCTTCTAAACATTCAGGCACTGAATGAGGTTCCAGAAAATATTTAATACAATTGTTGACAAAGCTGAAAAATAACATCAATAACAACACAATAATTGTGGGAGACCTCAACATGGCTTTGTCAACACTGGATAGGTCAACCAGGCTGAAACTCAACAAGAATATACTGGACCTGAGGAGAGTAATGGAAGAAAGAGGTCTAGTGGATATATGTAGATACTCCATCCCCAGAAACCTGGATACACATTCTTCTTTAATGTACATGGGACATTCTCCAGGATAGACTACATGCTGGCACAAAAAAAAATATCTCCATAATATCAAGAGGATAGAAATTTTGCAGGCTACCTTTGCTGACCACAAGGCTCTGAAATTATTTGTGAACTCCAAAGGAACAAAGAAGAAAAACTCTAACACCTGGAAGTTAATCAGCGTCATATTGAATAACCAGTGGGTCTGAGATGAAATCAAAAAGGAAATCACAAGGTTCCTGGAAACAAATGATAATGAAGACACAGACTATCAAAACTTATGGGACACAGAAAAGCAGTACTGAGATGAAAATTTATAGCTTTGCAAGCACACATCAGGAAGGAAGAAGGGGCTTACCTGAGTAGCTTAATAATGAAGGCCATAAAACTAGAAAGTGATCAAAAAAAGGACCCAAAAATAGTTAAGCAGAAGGAAATAACAAAGCTGAGAGCAGAAATCAATGAAGTGGAAACCCAAAAAACAACCCGAAAGATCAACGAAAGCAGAAGTTGATTCTTTGAAAAAATAAACAAGTTTGATAGACCACTGGCAAAACTAACAAAGAAAGAGAGAGTGAGAAACTTGATAACTCGTATTAGGAATGAAAAAGGAGAGATCACTACTGATATGGCAGAGATTCAAAGGGTAATCAGAAACTACTTTGACAAGGTCTATGCCACTAAAAATGAGAACCTGGAAGAAATGGATAAATTCTTGGACTCTTACAATCTTCCATGGTTGAAGGAAGAGGATGTAGCATATCTAAACACCCCAATCACTATTGAGGAAATTAAGACAGTAATCAAATGTCTGCCCCAAATCAAAAGCCCAGGCCCAGATGGATTCACTAATGAATTCTTTCAAACCTTTCAAGAGGAACTACTACCAATCATGGCAAGACTCTTTCATGAAATTGAAAAAAAGGAAACACTTCCAAAT
Organism: Crocidura indochinensis; assembly: GCA_004027635.1. Taxonomy (NCBI): domain Eukaryota; kingdom Metazoa; phylum Chordata; class Mammalia; order Eulipotyphla; family Soricidae; genus Crocidura; species Crocidura indochinensis. The sequence continues at coordinate 18,465 of PVKC010003537.1, read as the reverse complement.
ACCTTTTATGAAGCCAACATCACCTTGAGACTCAAACCAGACAGAGATGCAATGAAAAAAGAAAATTACAGAACAATATCACTGATGAATGCAGATGCAATTATCCTCAACAAAATCCTGGCAAATAGGATTCAATGCATCATTAAGAAGATCATCCACTATGATCAAGTAGGTTTCATCCTAGGAATGCAAGGATGGTTTAACATCCGTAAATCTATCAACATTATGCACAACATCAATAATAAGAAAAATAAAAATCAGATGATCATATCAATAGATATGCAAAGAAAGCATTTGATAAGGTTCAACACCCATTCTTGATCAAAACTCTCAGGAAGATGAGAATGGAAGGAGCCTTTCTCAATATAGTTAAGGCCATCTACCACAAGTACTCTCTATAGTGATTAGGCAAGAAAAAGATATCAAGGGAATCCAGATAAAAAAGGAAGAAGTCAAGCTCTCACTTTTTGCAGATGAAATGATACTCTACTTAGAAAACCCTAAAGACTCTACCAAAAAGTTTCTAGAAAAAATAAACTCATATAACAAGGTGGCAGGCTACAAATTTAACACTCTAAAATCAATGGCCTTTCTATATGCTAATAGTAATAAGGAAGAAATGGACATTAAGAAAACAACCCTATTCACAATAGTGCCACACAAACTCAAATATCTTGGAATCAACTTGACTAAAAATGTGAAGGACCTATACAAAGTAAACTATAAAACTCTGCTCCAGGAAATAAGAGAGGATATGCAGAAATGGAAACACATACCCTGCTCATGGATTGGCAGGATTAACATCATCAAAATGGCAATACTACCCAAGGCATTATACATATTTAATATGATCCCTCTAAAAGTCCCCACGACATTCTTCAAAGAAGTGTATCAGGCACTTTTGAAATTCATTTGGAACAATAAACACACTAGAATAACGAAAGCAATCATTGGGAAAAAGAACATGGGAGGAATTACTTTCCCCAACTTTTAACTTTACTACAAAGCAGTAGTTATCAAAACAGCATGGTATTGGAATAAGGACAGGTACACAGATTAGTGGAATAGGCTTGAATACTCAGAAAGTTTTCCCCAGACATACAGTCACCTAATTTTTGATAAAGGAGCAAGAAATCCTAAATGGAGCAAAGAAAGCCTCTTCAACAAGTGGTGTTGGCACAACTGGCGAGCCACTTGCAAAAAGTTGAACTTAGACCCCCAGCTAACATCATTTACGAAGGTAAAATCCAAATGGATGAAAGACCTTGATATCAGACCTGAAACCATAAGATATATAGAACAACACATAGGCAAAACACTCCAGGACATTGAGACTAGAGGCATATTTAAGGAGGAAAATGCACTCTCCAAGCAGGTGCAAGCAGATATTAAAAGATGGGAATATATTAAGTTGATAAGCTTCTGCGCCTCAAAGGAAATAGCGCCCAGGAAACAAAAGTCATCCACTGAGTGGGAGAAACTATTCAACCAATACCTATCAGATAAGTGGCTAATCTCCAAAATTATAATTCTTTAATGAGAGAATGATTTAATTTTTTTTCAGGCCACACTGTTTGATCCTCAGGGGTTATTCCTGGCTAAGTGCTCAGAAATTGACCCTGCTTGGGGGACTATATGGGATGCCAGGCAATCGAACTGCATTCCTTCCTTGGCTAGCACTTGCAAGGCAGAAACCTTATCTCTAGCACCACCTCGCCAGCACCGAATGATTTGATTTTTAAGTAGTTGGTTAAAAATTACATGAATTTGAACTTCACTTTGTCATGCGTTGAAAAACACATATTGATTTACCTGTATCTTAAATATTTTAAGTAATTTAATCTAAGATAGTACATTTTAAATATTAATTAAAACTTAAAATCTGATCTTTAGAACTATTTGAAGAAATGGGTAAGATAAATATTATCAGTAACCTTTATGTGTTTTTTCATAAGTTATTTTGATATAGAATATTGATATTATGAAATTAATGATGTATTACTCTCTACGAGTTTAGTCACTTTAATCAATATAGCCAAGAGACTAAATAGATTTAGCACTGAGGGAACTTTACAAGAAAAAAACATCTGATCCCATTAAAAAATGGGGAGAAGAAATGGACAGACACTTTGACAAGGAAGAAATACAAATGGCCAAAAGACACATGAAAAAATGCTCCACATCACTAATCATCAGGGAGATGCAAATAAAACAACTATGAGGTACCACCTCGCACCACAGAGACTAGCACACATCACAAAGAATGAAAACAAACAGTGTTGGCGGGGATGTGGAGAGAAGGGAACTCTTATCCACTGCTGGTGGGAATGCCGTGTAGTTCAACCTTTATGGAAAGCGATATGGAGATTCCTCCAGAAACTGGAAATCGAGCTTCCATAGGATACAGCTATACCATTCTTAGGAATATACCCTAGGAACACAAAAATACAATACAAAAACCCCTTCTTTACACCTATATTCATTGCAACACTATTTACCAAAGCAAGACTCTGGAAACAACCAAGATGCCCTTCAACAGATGAATGGCTAAAGAAACTGTGGTACATATACACAATGGAATATTATGCCGCTGTAAGGAGAGATGAAGTCATGAAATTTTCCTATACATGGATGTACATGAAATCTATTATGCTGAGTGAAATAAGTCAGAGAGAGAGAGAGAGAAACACAGAATGGTTTCACTCATCTATGTGTTTTTAGAAAAATGAAAAATATTCTTGCAATAATAATTTTCAGACACAAAAGAGAAAAGAGTTGGAAGTTCCAGCTCACCTCATGAAGCTCACTACAAAGAGTGATGAGTTCAGTTAGAGAAATAACTTCATTTTGAACTGTCCTAATAATGAGAATGTATGAGGGAAATGGAGAGCCTGTCTAGAGAACAGGAGGGGTTGGGTGAGGAGGAGGGATATTTGGGACTATGGTCTTGGGAACTGGTGGTGTTCTTTACATGACTGAAACCCAAACCCAATTATGTATGTAATCTAGTTGTTTAGATAAAAAAAAAGATTTATAATTTTCCTTTGACATTTTTCAAGAAATAGAAATATCTATTTTTTATGTCTTAAATAGTTCTCCCTCTTTTAAAGCTAAAAATTTAAAGATGTTTCCTTTACTACTTCATTTAAAAATATTTATATGGGTCCAGAGAGATAGCATGGAGGTAAGGCATTGCATTCAGAAGGTCAGTTGTTTGAATCCTGGCATTTTATATGGTCCCCTAAACCTTCCAGGAGAGATTTCTGAGCATAGAGCCTAGAGTAACCCCTGAGCGCTGCCGGGTTTGACCCCAAAACCAATATATATGTATATATACCAATATTTTATATATGTATATATGCATATTTGTATGGATGATGGATATATGTATATATGTATGTATATATATGTATATATATTTACATTGAAGTTGGCATATAGTTCAAATAACTTACTTATATTAGGTCCCAAAATTTATCCCAAGTGCACCATGGGGTAACCAAATGTTCCTCTGGTGACCCTGAAGAATAAGACTTTAAGCCTGGATCTATTATTACAAATATCACCTAGAATATCCCTCAGTTGTCTCCTGAGAACAGCTTCAAATGCTCCTCACAACCTTCTACTACCCCCAAAGAAAAATATTAACAAAATAAGAGTTAAGCGTGCTTTGTAATCATATTGATATAAGTGAAACTTTTCAGTAGAAATAATGCAGAAATATTTGTTAATTGTAACAAACATAATTATCCACATATATTCATCAATTTTAAAATTATTAATAAGAGTACATATAACCAAATCATTGTACCAGACTTAAAGAAAATACAAAACTGTCCTCCTAATACTTGCATTCCAAGGAGGAAGATTCAATATATGTATATGCTGGTATCAAAACAAAGCAAATTTATACTTATTATTGAGAACTTACAATGACAATTTTCTGTGCAGTAAGAATATCTTTTTTTTTGTGGTGTTTTTGGGTCACACCCGGCAGTGCGCAGGGGTTACTCGTGACTCCATGCTCAGATATTGCTCCTGGCAGGCACGGGGGACCATATGGGGCACCGGGATTCGAACCGATGACCTTTTGCATGAAAGGCCTTACCTCCATGCTATCTCATGGGCCCCAGAATATCTTATCAGTAAAACACTAAATGATATTTTTGAGTTTCTTAATTTGGGGTCACACAAGATGTGCTCAGATCTTTTCCTGGCTCTCTACTGAGGGATTGTTCCCATAGAAGTTTGGGAAGCATCAAAGGTTCTGGGACTGAAGCCAGATCAGCCAAATATAAGAAAAAAAGCTTTCCCACTATATTAACTTTAAATAATTTTATAAGTTGTTATTAAGCTGAAAGTGTTTGTACATTAAAGATGATAGAAATTCTACGACAGAAGCAATAAAAGATAATAAATATAAAGTAGAAACATTAAGAACAACTTATTTTTGGAATAATAAATATTAAAGCATTCAAATAACTTATTTTATCCAGTGATGGCATGATAATAAATCAAATAATTTATTTTTATATCACATGTTTTAAAGTACAAATGTATAAACACTTGAAACAATGACAGTGGCTTAAATGTCCAGAAATCTATATATGTACCATTTCAAAAACAAGGTGCAAAAATTATAGAAAACCTATTATGAAAATTATTCTGGTATTTTCCAAATAAAACAACTGCAAATATTTTGATAACAAAATATAAAAGGTAAAAAATAATATAGTTCTGGGATCAAAGAGAAAGAAATGAGTATAGGGTAATTGTCTTAAATTCAGCTAATCCCCAGTAACTCTTATGATTCCATGACCATCACCTGGAGTAATTCTTTAGTACAGAATTAGTATCCCCTGGACATCACCAGATATATCCCATAAACAAAAAGTAAATTATATAATAAAATGTAAATAATATAATCATAAATATATAAAACAGTGGAAAGAATGGTCACACGCTTATAGCAATAAAACATTGTAGGCCCTGAGTTCAATGCCTGGTATTAGACAGTCCACTAAGAAATATCCTGAAACATCTGAGAAATATCTTGATGACACTGTGGTCCCATCAAAGGGTTCCAAGGAGTATCACATCATCTAGTCAGAATACTGCAAGGTCAGACCTTCACAGCCAGACTAAGTGTAGTCAGGACAAATACAGGAATCCTGGGCCCCCCTAAGCACTATTAGAATAGTGAGTCCAAAAAGTCATAATCAACTAAAATAATAATGGAAGCTATTAGAGTTAAATAATAGCCATACATGACATAAATACATTTAATTCATTTTAAATGACAAATACATAGGTATATTTGTTTTGATCAAGGCAATGACTCATCTATAATTTAGGACTTTTTTTGATTATTTCTAATCTGCATGAACTATAATTATTTAGAGAAACAAACTCTAATATCTAATACCTTTGCTATACCATTTATCATTGCATGATTTTTACATAAGGTACAAAGATGACTTCACACTTCACAGAGATGACAAACTGCGAATAAAATTGCACTAACTGATTTCCAACAACTGAAATGATCTCTATAGAGCATCAATGAAATCGAGTGTTTTTTAAGTGCTGTCACCAAATGCAGCATTTCAGAAAGCTAGAATTGAGGAATTGACAGTCAATTAAAAGCTCAAGGACACTGTAATCTGATACATCTGAAGATTACATGGAGTTTAGTACTGATGTGGAGTAAGTGATTGATATCAAATTGTGATGGAATGACAACTGTTAAAGAAATATCAAAAAAAGCATTTCTTTACAAGGAAGGCATAACTGCAAAGAAATGTCAGTGCCATCATTAATTTATATCAGAACAGTTAGAAAAAATTTACCAAGAATTCTGTAAGGCATAGAGCCCTTTAGATATATATTAACTATGTGATCAGCCTGAGGAGAAAGTCAGGTACCATCAATGATAGCAGGTCTATTTCAGAAAACAAATTTATTATTATTGTTTTGTTTTACTTAAAAGATTACCATTCAGTTAAAATTGATGTTTTGTCAAATTAATAAATGTAATCAAAAAGAATATTAAGAATAAAATAACAGTCAAATTGAAATAAGAATACTATCTAAAACTAATAAAAATTACCATTCATCTATTATATCCCATCAGTTATAACCAGAGCACATCTGCTAAAACCAATTACATGCAAATTTAGAGGTAGGCACTTGATTACAGGGTAGAGTAGATAAAGAGAAGAAAGTCTGAGACTCAGCTATTACCCAGACAAAGTAGTGAACTCTGGGACTATTGCCATATGAATTAGATACAAAGTAGGGATCTATAGGCATGCATGTATTGCTAGGATCCCAGGGAGCTCCTCAGTTACTTCACTAAGAAGGGAAAATCTGCTGCTTAAAATTATGTATAGTCACTTTACTAAATCAGTGGGTTTTAACCTTTCTGTAAAACTATAAAACTAGAGATTTTTGCATGGTGGTGGAAAACCACAGCTCTTGGTGTTCAGTGCCATCTCTCAATGCCACCTCAGGAGTGATTTGAACCTCAAATCACAAAACAAGCTTAGAAGTCTTGTCTCCAATAAATATTCCTAAAATCTAATATTGATAAAGTAATTGGCCTTTAATCAAAGGAGTCTGCAGGGAATCAATGAGCTCTATTAGAGAGGAGAAAAGGACCAATGTATGTTTGTTTCAGGGTTGAAAGTTGGACTGTCCCAGAGTTTCTGCACACAGCAAGACAGTTGGAGCCCTCTCCCAAACACAGGCAGGTGAGGTAAACCCTCTGTTTGAATCTCATGCTACAGAAACAAATGCTGAAGTTCAGCTGACTAAAAGAGTAACTGGTATGAGAAAGGCTGAGGCCTCAAATTCCCACCAATGGTAGATACCTATGATCAGGCCTAGAGGAAGTGTATGATATTATATTCATTAGACTCAATCAGAAAATGGGTTTGATTATAAGAGGAAAGTTATCAGATCAGTTACCTGGTGAAGTTGGGAAACCACCCATTGGCACCTCTACTTTTTTGGGGACTGTGGGATTGGGTCACATATAGAGGAGCTCAGGAGTTACTCCTGGCTCTACACTCAGAAATCTCTCCTGGCAGCCTCTGAGGACCATATGGGATGTCAGGGACCTAACCTGGCTCAGTTCCAGGTTGACTGTATGCAAAACAAATGCCCTACTACTGTGTTATCGCTCCAGCCTCAATAGTACTTCTCCTTGACTCACCCAATATATGGAAAACAAAATAGGTCTTTCAATCAGAAAGCATAGTTTCTCTATTGGAAAACAAGAAAATTCCATTTCCAAAATGATTATATTTGTTAATGCAATGGATGAGGGGAAGAAAATCTCTTAAATATCCAGAAATAAATGTTTTTTGATGCCAAATAGTAAGCATTTAACAGAATGAATTTAAATAACTATTATAAAGAAAATAAATCACTTACATCAATAAGCTACATGCATAATAATAGAGAAAAATAAAATAAAGAAGGAATATGCTGCAGGCATCTTGCGTCTCAGTATCTCTAGTGGGGAGCAAATCCTTCATGAGAGGAGAATGGGTAACACGAGTGGCCTAATATGAAATATGAAAGAATGAAACCACACACAGAGTATGCCGGGTGTGACCCAAAAACAAAACAAAACAACAAAATATCATTTGGCAGGAGTGTGACAAAGTTAATCTTTTAAGCAGAGGGATATATAGAGGTAAAGCCAGCCATAGGTATAGAGAAGAATAATTTACAATTACAAAGCAAAGTTTAACAGTAAACATGCTTAAGCTATGAGTGTGGGATAGAAGGATTCAGAGTTACAAAGGAGGTTATATAACTCAAGGCAGCTCTACTTCAAATGCAAAATCAGGGATTATTAGGAAGTAGAAAATATCTAGGAGCTGTGTTCTATTGTTTTAGAGATAAAGTAAAGGAAGGAGCCAAATCCCCTTAGGTGTGGTTAGGTGTGATTCCCTTTTTCTAAGGAGAGTCAATAGCCCAGGGTCTGCTTTCTGACTTCGCCCTTGATTACCAGAAACTGCAGCTGCAAGGACTTATTTGAAAAAGAGAAAAAACATTTACTTTGCTTTTAGGGCTAAATATTATCCAGAAAAGGGGTTCTCTTAGAATCTTTGCTGCTGGAATTTCTGAGCGAAATTCTTTGATAGAGGCCACAATTTTGCCTGAGATTTACAAAGGAGAGATAGCCAAATAATGACCAAAAATGTAATGCCCAGCATTTCTTCGGAAATTCCTCAAACATCCATGCAGGGGAAAAGGCGTCCACAGCGGGCCTTTTGAGGAACCCCATGGGTGTTATTTCAGTTTTCCCCACCAGGAAAATCTGAAGATACATCTGGTGGGCTGAGCTCCCCTAAAAGTTTATATATGCTGTGGCAGAAGTAGAAGTACAAAGCGTTTTCCTATTAAAGACATTAAATCTATGAGAAATTCTGTAAGTTATGTTTGATATAAAGAGCATGGTTAAATTAAAATGACATGAATACATATGAAGAGGCTCAGTTGCAATGATAAAAAATAATGTTAAAGATATAATTTCAGTAGTGATTCAATTAGAAAATTTGTATTTTAATATATATTTTTAAAATATCTTTAGTTAAGCTACATGATTATTAACATGATTATAGTTGATTTTCAGTTATAAACAGAACAACCTCCTTCACCAGTGCAGCATTCTCACCACCAAAGTCCCCCATCTCCATCCTCCTCCAACCCTACCTGTATTTGAGACAGGCATTCTACTTCTCTCATGCATTAACATTGTCACAATAGTTGTCAGTGTAGTTATTTCTCTAACTGAACTCACCACTCTTTGTGGTTAGCTTCATATTGTGAACCAGTCCTTCCAGCTCTCATTTCTATTGTCTCTGTGCATTATTAAAATAATGCCTTTTATTTTTCTTAAAGCCCATAGATGGTGATACTATTCTTTAATTTCTCTAAAATATAATAATTTTATGAATACTAAAATATCTTAACATTATCTATATGAATTGAAATAATTTTAAAACATAGTAGTGGTGATGAGGATAGTTACGAACACTAGGACTATAAACATCCTGCACCACTGAAAAACATTTTCTTAACTATAATAATTGAAAATTAATCAAATATATTTAACTTAAAATGTAAAATTAAAATGTATGAGTTGAATTATGTTCTTATCAGAACTTTATAAGCAGTTTTTAATACTCATGTAGAAAATCTGTATGCTTTTTATTCTAGACTTTAAAAATACAGAATTAATCTTACATTTGAAATAATCTGTACTTTATACATACACAAAATGCAGACTCTAATATTCTCATCCTAATCTGAGTTTTAACTTCACTAATTTTTATAGTTTGCTACTACCTTTACAGATCATTTAAACCACCCCCAATTCTATGAAATAAAGGATTTCTCAATAAAACAAAAAATAAAATAAAAATCTTGGATTTGTTTTGCTTTGTTTTTGCTTTTTGGGCCACACCCGGTGATGTTCAGGTGTTACTCCTGGCTGTGTGCTCAGAAATCGCTCCTGGCTTGAGGACCATATGGTGTTGGGGTTGGGGAAACAGTCCCCCCTCCCTCAAGCTGCTTCTGGAGCGTTTCAAGGAGATGCAAAGCCATGAAGATTTATAAATGTGATTTATTCTGATGCCGATTGGCACTAGGGTCAGTGCCAGGGAAGAACCCCAGAGCAAAGACCCAGACACACAAAAACTTATAAGTTTTTATACAGGGTTACCCCCTCCCCCACCCACCCCGCCCTGCCACACACAAAAGCCTGGAAGCCTGGTTCTTAACTTAGGGTTTCTAATCTAATTAGGGAACACATGGTTACGTTATGCAGGGTAAACATCACACCTAGGGTTGCATCCCTACCCTAAAGAATGGGGGCGTGTCCTTACTCTATTCTCCTTAGGGGTGAGCTCCTGGGGAGGTGTGAGTAGGAGGTGCAGTCTTTTGTTATTTCTGACTTGAGACTGCTTTTAAAGGGAAAGAAAACTTTTAATCCTAAACCAAAAAGAAATTCTTATAGGAAAATTTCCTTTCCTTTACAATGGGATGCCAGGGGATCGAACCAAGGTCTGTTCTAGGTTAGTGTTTGTAATGCAAATGCCCTATTGCTTGAGCCATATATTATATATATTATATATATAATTTTAATTTTTATATGTGTAGATTTCATATGAAGTTGAGAGCAAAATATAGTATGACAAATATTGTTTTCAATCTTACAATTACTGAATTACTGAATGAATCATGTTATAAAATTTGCGGAGAGAACAATTAGAAAATAATGAGAAATTAGAGAAGAATAATATTAAATCATCCATTTCTATATCCATAAACCAACTTCTTAAATTCTTTTATTGGCACTTATTTAGCAATTAAAATCTATTATGCAAATTTTAAAAATCAACATTTACATCTCAGCTAATTTTGGAGAAAAATATAAATACATGTTTTTGTTTTCAGGCAGACATTTTTTATAGTCTTTGAAAAGTATCACTTAGAAAGGTGACCCAATTTATTTTGGAGAGGCTATCACATTTTTACTCTGAAGGCAAAATAAACATTTTCTCCCCTGAAGGTAGAATAAAGAAAGACTGAATAGATAGAATGTAGATTTTGCCGGAAGCTATTTTTTTTCACCAACACACAAGTCCCAAATGTATTAAAATTAAAAAAAGATCCCCAGAAACATACTTTGGCAGAGAATTTTAAAATAGTAGGTTTGTATAACTTCTATATGTTTCCAGCTACCTGTAAAATAATTGTTCATAAGGAAAATTTTGTTTATGTTACCTATTTCTCCTTAATCTTCCAGAATATTTACTATTAATTTTAACAATGTTTCCTAGAAACTGTTAACTCTGCTGTGAAGTAATACAGACATATTAATAATAGAAGGATAAACAGATCGATTCTAGAGAAATAATGCAAGCACAGGAACACTAATTAAATTATCATAAAGCTTTTGGAAATAAATATCCAACCAGTATAGGTATTAAAGCTATTCCTTTAAACACTATATTGAAACAGGAAGAGAAGCAGTATCTCTCCACTTGGTGAAAAGCTCAGCAATGACCCTGATAGAAAAAATGGTTAATGACCACTATTGTTTGCTCTTGCCAAAAATATTTTTCATCGTTGCCAAAAAGCAAATGTAAAGCCTTAAACATAGCAAACACTGCATATGCATTATGCTTAAAAAGATATAAACTGAAATGTGGCCTGCAAAGTTTTCCTTCCCATTTTAATCAGCAGTTAAGAGAGAGAGAGAACTGAAAGTAAACTTTAGAATTGATTTAGTATTAGAGCTTGAAAAAAGAATAAAAACAAAAGAACATAAGAAAAGTTGGAACTAGGGGCCAGTGAGGTGGCGCTAGAGGTAAGGTGTCTGCCTTGCAAGTGCTAGCCAAGGAAGGACCACGGTTAGATCCCCCAGTGTCCCATATGGTTCCCCCAAGTTAGGGGCAATTTCTGAGCATTTAGCCAGGAGTAACCACTGAGCATCAAAATGTGTGGCCCAAAAAAACAAAAATAAAGTTAGAACTATCACAAAGGATATGTCCAGGAGCTAAGCTAAGCTAACACTATAAAGGGAAGGAAAAGTGTATTGGAAGAACTCAAAAGACCAATGCAGAAGAATCAAGTAGACTCACTAAGATAATTTAGAGGACATACAACAAAATGTTGACATCATAGACAGTTTCATTGAGATCAAAGCTTTAATTAAGTTATCATATTGTAATACAACCTAACTTGAAAGGTCCAACTTGAATTGATGCAGGTAGATACACTGTTCCATATTAGACTACTGTTAAAAAATGGCAAATGATGTGTTTAAGAACTGTGCAAAATTACTACCTCATGGCTTGGGAAAATAACAATTGAAAGCCAATATTAGTAGGACATTGGTGGTCAGGAGGACCATGTTCCCTGTAGAATAGAAGAAAAGATCAATATCGGTGTCTCCTGACTTCCAATAACTTCAATGTAGATGTTTTTTGCATATCTTTACTGAGTTGTCCTGGGCTTTCTCTGTCTTTGCATGGTACTCTTCATAAGAAGAGTGTATTTTGCACAGTATTCTTCTTATGAATGTGTTCTTGTCACGAGGTTTCCTATCATTTTAGCTCGTATTTTATTATTTATTTTTATGTGTGAACCCATTTCCAACATTCTACCCATGGGACATTCTCTGCAGTGCTCTAGGAAACCTGTGACATAATTGAGCATGAATATATCCAAACCTCTCATATGATAGGCATGTATGCTCAATCTAGTGTGCTATCTCCCAGGCTCAAGATTTCCCATTTTTATAAGGACAAAGTTAGATTAGAATTCAAATTAGTGTTATCAGCTAAATTAATCTCATTTGCAATGGTCCTAATGCCATATAAAGTCTCATTCAAAGCAGGAGATTAGAAAGGTGACAATGTTATGAGAATGAGGGGAGCACAATTCAAAACATAACATAAGAGTTAATAATGCCAATTGAAAGGATGGAGGAGAGCTGATGGGATTATAAGGAAGGAAAAAAGAGATTAACCAAAGGAAACGTGTCAGGAAGAATGAGAAGCTTGGCAGTGAACGAGGACTGCACTTGTGCAAGAGAATACAATTCCTTCCTAAGGGAGAACCATTTTCCTCTTAGATTTACTTTCTCCTATGTCTGAGGATACAGACAAATTAGATGATTGTGAGAATTGGCACAGTGAAAGGTTGAGTGAATCAAGGCAGGTGTGAGAGTTCAGTAGAGAAGAGTACTATTGAGAAAACTCCCCCTAACATAACCCAGATTGTTATTGAACTTCCCTCTGCAATAGCCATTCTCTCACTCATTAACAGACTACATTTACTTTAAATGGAATTATTTTATGCTTTTGGTGTTGGAGAGGAAAAGGCCAAAGTAAATTCCCTGAAGGATTTTGCAATAGTTGTTTCTTCTCTTTGGAACATGATATTTGCATGGCTGGGTCATTAATGTCATTATTTTCCAGTTTAAATGTCACCAGCTCAGAAAAGCCTTCCCTGTCAAGGCATTAAAAATGATCATATGGTAAATATCTATCACATATCATTACCTTGTGACTATTTATGTAGAAGTCATCACTCTCTGACAAATTTCTAATTAATTTCTCTTTTATCTATTCCACCACACCATAGGAAATGAAAAGGATTCTTCATTCTCTGCATCCCATCTGTGTTCACAGCAATGAAAGTGATGATTGTCACAGTAAAGCATTTAAGAACTAGTTTCTAATGATTTTTATATGTCAGTTTGCTACTGCATTCCTAACATAAAATATAGAAACTGCCATATAGTAGATACTCAATAAATAAGTTTGAATACATTACAAAATTCACACATGAACAAATGTAATAACATTTTAGCAATTACCAGAGAAGCCACAGACTGAAATATGATGAAATTCTTCAGCTGAAGGTTTTCAGAACAAATTACTTCCATCCAAATGCTAGAGACATATTAAGTGTGGGAGGTTGAATAATAGCTCGAAGCTATACTCAGTCCTAATCCTCAGAACCTGTAATTATGTGATACTAAATTTTACAAAGATACTTTACAAATGTGATTAAATTAAGGAATTTGAGATGTGGGCTGTGGGCTTCTCTGAAATTTTTTTGGAGTACCTTGTTAATTATGGTCTTTACTGTATAGGACAATAAGCAAATATTAAAGAAGATAACCCAATGATTTAAGACAAAAAAGCAAATTATAGGAATTTGAAGAGTTCAAATTACTGGCCTATAAAATGGAAAGGGTATTACAATACAAGTAATATAGGAAGGGCCTAGTATGAATAAAGGAAGGAAATATGTTTCCCCTTATATTCAGAGGGAATGACCTGGTGTTCCCAATTTAGATCTTTTGTTTGTTTTGTTTCATTTTTTTATGCAATGTTCAGTGTTTTCTCCTCATTGAGTGCTCAGTGATTCTGCACTCCACATTCACTCCTGCTGGTGCACAGGGGACATTATGGGCTGTCAAAAACAGAATCCAGTTAAGCGACAAGGAAGGCAAATGCCCATTTGGAATATTATATCTCTCCAGTCATGCATTTTAGATTTCTGAACTTCAGATTTATAAACAAAAAATGTTCTTCAGGTTATTACATTTATCCTAATTTGTTATAGCAGTAGAAGTTGCTGGAAGATAGAATAGGAGGTGGGGAGCCTCAACTTAGTCCATTTCCATCCCCAGCACCACTTATGGTCCTCTAGCACCACTAGAATTGATCCCTGGGCACAGTCATTAGACAAATCTGAGCATTTCTAAATGTAATACCCAAATCAAAATGAAATAGAAAACTACACAAAAATATAAAACAATAAAATAAGGAAAATGAATAACTGAATTTATATAGTGGGTGAGTAATAAAAAAAAACCTCTTAAGATTCCTGGGTTGATTAAACATGGAATGATCTCTGAACAATATTTTTTATTTTTACACTTTAATTGCTTTATTTAAGTATTGTGGTCACAAATTGGTTCATTGTTGAGTTAAGTCATACAATGTACACCATCCTTCACCAGTGCACCCATCCCATCATCATTACTGGTGTCTCTTGTTTCCCTCACAATTTCTACCCCCCTACTCTGCCTTTTTTGGGCGGAACAGGCAAATTTCTTCTCTCTGTCTCTGTCTCTCTGTCTCTCTCTTCCCTTTTCTTTTTGACTCTGTGATTTGTACTATTGGGGTGCTGTGCCTGTTAGTTTCTCCTTTTGGTCCAGAATGATCAGTTCCATCTATCATTGTCCTACTAGACCAATACACTTGATTGGCCTTATTATAGTCATACATACATACATACATACATATATATATACATATAGTTCAAGTTAATATATTGTAATATATGAATCAAAACTATCATTAATTAATTTATTTGTATTTGTATATAAACCAATGTTTAAATGTCATGACGTTGTTTACTTCCTATTTACTCACTATTTTTTAGACTATATATAATTTTTGGCTAACAAAAATAATTGAATAAGTTAAGTATTTTAATTTTGACAGAAAATAGACTAAATCTAGGTTACAAGTAATATGAAAAGTCAGGTTTTGTATTTTTCACTTGGGATTGGGGATGTGAATGTTAATCAAATTATGAATCCAGAAGCAGCAACATCAGCATCACATGTGTAATCATTGAAAAAACAGATTATTTTCCATTAAACTGCATGAGATTTGAATTGCTGTTTTATTGCCTCCTCTCATCCCTGCAAGTTATATGGCCTTAAATTTGCAAAACAAAGATTAGTTTCACCTAATATATATAATAAATAGATCAATTATATAAATAATATTAATTATTAATATTAAACCACTGTATTATTAATTTAATCAATTAATATTAATAATATTGTGTGATTAATTTAATATCAAATATATAATTTAATATATCGAATAACATATATTAGAAAATAGACCTTTATATATATATATATATATATATACATATTGGTTTTTAGGTCACACCCGGTAGTGCTCAGGGGTTACTCCTGGCTCCATACTCAGAAATTGTTCCTGGCAGGCACAGGGGACCATATGGGACACAGGGGGATCGAACTGCTGTCCGTCCAAGGCTAGCGCAGGCAAGGCAGGCAGGCAGGCACCTTACCTCCAGAGCCACCACCCGGCCCCACTATATTTATATTTTTATATTTACATTTTATATATACATATGTATATATATTTGTGAGTAAAATTCTACTTTTTCTGAAATTAAAAATTATAATTAGGACAGCATTCAAATCTCAAACTTTTTGACCAAGAGATCCTATTGCTATGGTTCATAATTTTTTGGTTTTTGTTGTTGTTATTGTTTTGTGGGGTTTGGGATACATATGGGATATATATGGTGGCATTCTGGCTCTGTGCCCAGAAATAACTTCTGGCAGGCTTGTGGGACCATTAAGGATGCCAGAAATTGAACCTGGGTTGGCTGCGAGCAAGGCAAATGCCCTAACCTGTACTCTATAACTCTGGCCCCAAGATTCAATTTTTTCCAAAGAGTATTAATACATCTATTTTAAAATCATTTATTTATCTGCTGGAAAGATAGTATGGTGGATGAAGTACTTGCCTTGGAGGCGGTCACATACTGTTCATTGGGGTTACACTCCATGTTTACCCAGAGCTCTCTCAGAAATGATCCTTGTGCACAGAGCCAGGAATAAACCTAGAGCATCACTGAGTATAGTTCCAAGCAGGAAAATAAGGAAACAATAAGTAAATAAGATCATCAATGAATCAGAGATCAATCAATAAACAAATATACAGATTTGGTGTAAATATAAAAACAGGCATGATTAAACTGGTATCAAGGAATACTGTCTAATGTATACTAATAAAGTTATTCTAAAGTATACTTAAACTATGCTAATATAAGTTAAAATATAATGAAAATATCTAGCAGTTAGAAAGTACAGAAGGTAGGAGTCTTATTTTGCATGTGGCTGACCCAATTTGATCCCTGTCACCACATATGATTTCTCAAGCACAATCAAAAATTATCCCTGAGCACAGAATCAGGTTTAAGCCTTGAATATCTTGAGAATGTCCTGAGTACTGTTTGTCTGATTTAAAAAAAAAAAACCTTCAAAAACAGAAAACATGTAATTTTTAAAATTTAAAGATTCAATAATTTTGGCCCAAAATATCAAACTCTGATATTTAAGAAGGACAATCTTAGTATAGTATTGTTATTTGGTTTCAAATATCCTTTGTTTGTTTGTTTGTTTGTTTTTGATGGGTCATACCTTGAGGTGCTCCCAGGTTCCTCCTGGCTCTGCGTTCAGAAATCGCTCCTGGCAAGCCTGGGGATACCTTATGAGATGCCGGGATTCCAACCAACGTCCTGGATCGGCTAGGTGCAAGGCAAACACCTTACCACTGTGCTATCTCTCCGGCCAGTTTCAAATATCCTTAATAAATTTTAAAAATGTTTCTTTTGTTTTTAAATTTTATAATATAACAATACTTATGATTAATTTACTCAAGAGCTTTTCTTCTAAAATGCCCAAACTTTCATATACATATACACTAAACATGATGCAATTTTTTTTTTTTTTTTGGTTTATTGGTCACACCCGGCAGTGCTCAGGGGTTACTCCTGGCTCCATGCTCAGAAATTGCTCCTGGCAGGCACCGGGGACCATATGGGGCACTGGGATTCGAACCGATGACCTTTTGCATGAAAGGCAAACGCCTTACCTCCATGCTATCTCCCGGGCCCCAATGCAAATTTTTTAAGGATCAAAATAAAAGAAATTTTTTCTGCATATAAATATGATCATTGGGCCGGAGAGATAACACAGTAGCGTTTGCCTTGCAAGCAGCCTATTCAGGACGTAAAGTGATTAGTTCGAATCCCAGTGTCCCATATGGTCTGCCGTTCCTGCCAGAAGCTATTTCTGAGCCAGAAGTAACCCCTGACATCACCAGGTGTGGCCCAAAAGCCAATAAATAAATAGATAAATTAATTAATTAAATTAAAAAATAAAATAAGGGGCCCGGGAATAGCATGGAGGTAAGGCGTTTGCCTTTCATGCAAAAGGTCATCGGTTCGAATCCCGGTGCCCCATATGGTCCCCCGTGCCTGCCAGGAGCAATTTCTGAGCATGGAGCCAGGAGTAACCCCTGAGCACTGCCGGGTGTGACCCCCCCAAAAAATAAATAAAATAAATATGATATGAGACTTTTTAAAATTTTATATATTATTAAGTTTTGAGGGGAAGTCACTTTATTCAAATTGAAAAAGAAAAAAGCTGGGGCCGGAGCAAGCTATAGAGCGTTTGCTTGCACATGCTAACCTCTGATGGACCGTAGTTTGATCCCTGGTGTCCCATTTGACCCCCCAAGCCAGAAGCTGAGTGTGGCCCAAAAAAGAAGAAAATAAAAAAAAAATGGGACGAATCACACATTCTCAAGTATGCTTTTTACTATTAAAAATACATGGCAATGTTTTTACCTCAAGATCATGGCTTGTACGTGGTGCTTACCTTTATTGCTGGAATGCTCACTGGATATATTATTCACGTGACACTCCTTTTTGGACTACTGGAGTGATTCACCACTGACCCCTCCGTCTCTCAAACCAAGGATGAGAGCCTCTAGAAGGACCCCGCCCATTTTCGGGGTATTTGATTTTTACTCCAGTGTATTACTTTTCCCTTCTTCAAACAAAACCATGTAACAGGATCTATCTAGTCCTGATCCCCAATTACAGGAGGGAATAAGGGAGCTATCAAGTCCACACAGGTGTAAGACCACTGGGTAGCAAGTTAGGCACAGAGGAGATCACATACTCTTGCAGGCCTGGGACTGAAGGAGGTAGATACGGGAGGTAGGATGGGAACGGAGGTGTAGGGAGAACTATTTGGTGAAGGGAATCCCCCGGATATTGTTATCATGTACCTAAAATATTATTGTC
>PVKC010003536.1:0-38721 GCA_004027635.1 Crocidura indochinensis | reverse complement strand
GAGGTAAGGCGTTTGCCTTTCATGCAAAAGGTCATCGGTTCGAATCCCGGTGCCCCATATGGTCCCCCGTGCCTGCCAGGAGCAATTTCTGAGCATGGAGCCAGGAGTGACCCCTGAGCACTGCCGGGTGTGACCCAAAAACCACACACACACACACACACACACACACACAAAAGGAACTTGGAAGTTCTAGACCTGTATTAGAGTGCTCGGTGTAAGAATGTTTAAGAATTTTCAAATTAAGAGAAAAAAAAAAAACAAAAGAAAAAGAATTTTCAAATTAATTGTATCTGCAGAAAAGTTCTAATGTAGAGCCAGAGAGATAGCACAGCTGTAGGATGTTTGCCTTGCATGCAACTGATTCAGGACGTATGGTGGTTCAAATCCTGGCATCCCATATGGTCCCCTTTGCCTGCCAGGAGCAATTTCTGAGAGCAGAACCAGGAGTAACCCCTGAGCTCTGGCGGGTGTTAAACAAAGTTTATCCCTGATTTCTTTGTATCTGTTTGTTTACAACTTGGTTTCACCCAAAACAAAGATAGTCTTAGGGGGCCGGGCGGTGGCGCTGGAGATAAGGTGCCTGCACTAACCTAGGACGGACCGCGGTTCGATCCCCCGGTTCCCCATATGGTTCCCCGTGCCTGCCAGGAGCGACTTCTGAGCGAATAGCCAGGAGTAACCCCTGAGCGTCACCAGGTGTGGCCCCCCCCCAAAAAAAAGATAGTCTTAAATGTAAACATGGTGGGACAGGCTCAGGATAGCTGCCCCACATTGGAGTGGTCTCTATACTCTATAAAAAACAGTAGTTCTGGGGCCGGAGAGATAGCATAGAGGTAAAGGCATTTGCCTTGCATGCAGGACGGCAGTTCGAATCCCGGCATCCCATATGGTCCCAGAGCCGCCAGGAGCAATTTCTGAGCATAGAACCAGGAGTAACCCCTGAATGCTGCTGGTGTGACCCAAAAACCAAACATAAAAATAAAAATAAATGCGGTAGTTTTGGCAGACAGCAGGTCCTCCATTCTAGGTAGAAGATGGCCAGACCATCTGTGTTTCACCCTCAGCTTGATCTGGATTATTTCTTTGGCAACTGATTCAGACTCATTCACCTGGGCTTGAAGATACAGCACATGGGGGTGATTTTACAATCAATTACAGTAAATTAGCTTTTATCTATTTAATTTCTGATAATTTCACTTGCCATTCTTTCAAGTAATGCTGGCGAAAATAACATGAAAGAAATTTGTTATATGCTTGCCAACGGGGTAGGCTGAGGTGTGGAAGGGAACCTGAGTAAATTATGGGGACACTGGTGACAGGATTGGTGTTGGAAATGGTATACATAAAACAATTCTTTTTTTTTTTTTTGGTTTTTGGGCCACACCCGGTGACGCTCAGGGGTTTCTCCTGGCTATTCGCTCAGAAGTCGCTCCTGGCAGGCACGGGGGACCATATGGGGAACCGGGGGATCGAACCGCGGTCCGTCCTAGGTTAGCACAGGCACCTTACCTCCAGCGTCACCGCCCGGCCCCCCACATGAAACAATTCTATTATGAATAACTTTGCAAATCATGGTGTCTTAATAAAAAGTTTTGTAAAATGGCACACCTGTATTGTCGGGGTTCATGGTGGCCAATCACTTATCTGTTGCCCACCTTTCCCTTTTGAGATGTATTTTCCCCCTACCTTCATGCTGGTTTGTGTATTAGGACTCTCTCTGCCTTTGGAGAAGCCCTCATTCTCTCTTGAGAACATTACTCATTACTCTCTTTCTCCTTCTCATCCTCTCTGTCCCCTTCATCTAATAAAATCTATTTTTACTTTAAAATGATCTGGTTAAAAAGCAAGACATTATGTTTTTAATTAATAGAATACTGAAAGCAGCATGATCAAAAAGGGAAATTATATACAAAAATGCATCCTTTTTTTTTTTTTTTTTTTGATTTTTGGGTCACACCCGGCAGTGATCAGGGGTTACTCCTGGCTCTGCACTCAAAAATCGCTCCTGGCTGGCTCAGAGGACCATAAGGGATGCCAGGATTCAAACAACCATCCATTCTTGGTCAGCTGTGTGCAAGACAAATGCCCTACTGCTGTGCTATCCGACCCCTAAAGAGGCATCCTTAAGATTTATTGCAGATTTATCACAAGCTACTCTAAAAAAGAATCCTATTTACTTATTGGGGGGAAGGGTTGGGCCATATCTGACAATGCTCAATGTAGTCTACTCCTAGCTCTGGAATCATTGTGCTGTACTATGTCTCTGGCTCCACTAAAACATTTTTTCTTTAATTTTCAAGTGTTTGAGGTCATTCCCCCCATTTCTGTTTGTGATTAATTTTCATTAAGAATTATGGCATAAGATGATATATAATATAATTTTGTCAGTCTGATTAGTGGATCTCGGAATTTTTCCATATTGGTCTATTTTTTGTTGGGGCCCTTCAGGCCTCTTGGATCTGGTACCTGCACCCCTCAGCTCTGGAAAGTTTATTTCCATGATTCTTACTGAATTTGCCTTCCTTTCTCTCAGAGACTCTGAATTCATTTCATAGTTTCTGGTTTCCTGTGATTTCATTTCAGACATTTTTTTCCCCTTCTGTTCTTGTCTAGATGTTTCTTGGATCTCATCTTGGAGCTCACTGATCTTTTGCTAAGCTGCCTTGTGATTCTGCTGCTCAGGTCTTCCACTGAAATTTCTATTTCGCCTACCATTTTTCTCTTCTGTTAGTTCTGGTTTTAATTCTCTTGTTTCTGCTTTCATAATTTCTATGGTTTGCTGATTTATTACTGTTCCTTTGAGCTCATTAAACTTCTTCAATATAGTATCACTAAAGACTTTCTCTGAGACATTACAGAGCTATTGGTACTGGCAGAGTCTTCTGTGCTATTATATTCACTCACTGAGCTTGGTGGGCTTTATAGAACTTCCCCATAGTGTTAGCTGTGCTCTGTGGGTAAACCTTTATTGTTCACCCACAGGGAACCTCTGAGGACTTAGAATGAGCATTGCTCTTTTTCTACTACTTCACTCAGTGACAGGGAGTATAAGTGTGAAATGTGTGAGATATGATAAGACATGCAGTTCAGGATACCTACCAGTAATGGCAAGTGGAGTCATGGGTACAGGGGCGGATGTGGGGCTGAGAACTTGAATGAGCAAGATGTGGGTTTGAGATGTGGTTGTAAGCCTGCTGAAATGGTGGAGGCCAGGTTTGGAACTGAGAGCTGAACCCTGAGAACCTATCTCCAGGGACACGTAGTATGCTTCCTAATATGCTCCTCAGACTTACAAGCTTTAAGATCAGGAAATGGGTTCAACAAGCAGGCACCTGAAATAATCATGTGGGCTGAATTTTATGGGAAGCTGTGCCTTAAAATAAACTGCCAGCTGTCCCCATACAGACACTTGCATTTGCCAGGTCATGTGCTACCTAAGTCAAATGTGCCTGGTTCATATCTATCTCTTGCTCCAGGAACTTACATGTTTCAATCTAAGTTAACTTTTCCATTTGTTTGTTGATTTATTTGAAATAATTGATTCCCAAGAACTGGTGTCTTATCTTGCATTTGAGAAGAAAACCAGCTTCTATTTCAATTAAAAAAACTAGGAACTTCTCCAGGTGGTAGAAGTTAGATAGAACATATAATCTTAATAATAATTAAAATAATTAACTATCAGTTATCTCTTTACAGGAGGAAAATTACTATAAAGAACATTTAAATTTGCTCTTCAGATACTAGTAGTTTTCTCTTAAACTTCTGAATTGTCCACATTAAAGCAAAATAAAATAACTCCAAGGGTCCAGAATAACTCAAGTACTATTACAGTAATAACAGGTAGCATTTAAATGAATAGTTTTGGCAGCATTATAAACTTTAACATGATTATAATCATATTAACTAAACCAGCGTTTTTTTTTTTTTTGGGGGGGGGGGGTCACACCCGGCAGTGCTCAGGGGTTACTCCTGGCTCCATGCTCAGAAATTGCTCCTGGCAGGCACAGGGGACCATATGGGGCACCGGGATTTGAACCGATGACCTTTTGCATGAAAGGCAAACGCCTTACCTCCATGCTATCTCCCAGGCCCCCTAAACCAGCGTTTTTAACCACTGTGCCATGGTACACTAGCGTGCCATGAGATATTGTCTGATGTGCTGTGGGAAAAATTCCAGTTTCATCTGTAATATGCAGCTTCGGCTCACAAATAGACCAATCATTATAAATGCTTTATTATTTCAAAATTAAGTAATTATAAAATGATTTCTTTGTGTTTATTTTATTCATAGTCAGTATAGTCACAGAGTTCATCTTTTTTTTTTTAACATTTTCTAATGGTGAAGTGCCTCGCGATATTTTTTTCATGAAAAAAGTGTGCCTTTGCACAAAAAGGTTGAAAAACACTGAACTACACTATCAGTAAGTAAATAATTTTTCAGTACTTTTTTCACTTTAAAATCATATTTTAGAGACAAATCTCCAGCATCCCATGGCAGGAGTGATTCCTGAGTAAACCCTGTGCACTGACAGGTGTGATCTCAAAACAAACAAACAAAAATATTTTTACATAACATATTTTAAAGTCTGTTTACTTTAGGGCAGATAAAATTTATCTTCAAAATTCTATTAATGATTTTCAAGTGACTTGATGAAATACTGAAGAAAATATGAACATAAACATGAGGGCCCAGAGAGATAGCACAGCGGCGTTTGCCTTGCAAGCAGTCGATCCAGGACCAAAGGTGGTTGGTTCAAATCCTGGTGTCCCATATGGTCCCCTGTGCCTGCCAGGAGCTATTTCTGAGCAGACAGCCAGGAGTATCCCCTGAGCACCGCTGGGTGTGGCCCAAAACCAAAACCAAAAACAAACAGAAAAGAACATAAACATGACACAAATTCACTCATATTCATGTGATCTGTTGCTTAAAATTTCCTAAAAGACTGGATTTTAATATTAGAAGTTTATTGTTGATATGAAAAATACAGGCAAAAATCTTATTGTGTAAAATAAGAACCTATTTAAAAATAATTGCGTATTCTTTGAATATATATGAAAATCCTGAAAGTATTATGAGGTATGTCCCTGTAATGAGAATATAAAATTGCTTATCTGATTACTGCCATGCATTGCTCAGGGTATTATAAATTGATTTAACCCTTTGAGAAGCTATTTGAAAATACTCCAAGAATGATTAGCTGCGAAAGACTCTAATCCCACTTCTTAGAACTGGAGTAAAGAATAAATCTAGGGGCCAGAGTAATAGCAAGCAGTAGGGCCTTTGCCTTCCATACAGCTGACCCGGGAACCCAGACTGACGCAGGTTCAATCCTTGGCATCTCATTTGATCCCCAGAGCCTGCCAGGAACGATTTCTGAGTGCAGAGCCAGGAGTAACAAGAGTGCTGCTGAGTTGCCCCAAAAGCCCCCTCCAAAAAGAATGTCTAAAATCTGTAATAATTTATGTTCTTGAAAATGTCCACTGTCGTGTTATTTATTAAAAGTGTGAAACTGGGGGGCCCGGGAGATAGCATGGAGGTAAGACGTTTGCCTTTCATGCAAAAGGTCATCGGTTCGAATACTGATGCCCCATATGGTCCCCCGTGCCTGCCAGGAGCAATTTCTGAGCATGGAGCCAGGAGTAACCCCTGAGCGCTGCCGGGTGTGACCCCAAAACAAAACAAACAAACAAAAAAAAGTGTGAAACTGGGAGTCAGAAAAATGCCCAAATCAGGAAAATTATAACTTTGGTTGAATTTTAATGAAACAAGAAGCAACCTTTGGGGCCAGAACAATAGATAGCACAGCGGTAGGGTGCTTGTCTTGCATGCAGGCAACCCAGGACAAATCCCGGTTCAATTTCCGCCATCCCATATGGTTCCCCAAGCCTGCAAGGAGCGATTTCTGAGTGCAGAGCCAGGAGTAACCACTGATGCCACCGGGTGAGACCCATAAATCCCCCCCCCCCCCCAAAGGGCAAGCTTTACTTAAAATAGCAGAATGATATATACAAAAGATCCTTAAACCTTAGTTCAATTTAGGTGTCAAAACCAAAACATGTACCCAGGACTCTATACTTCTCAAAAAGTAATTCTCAGGGGCTGGAGAGATAACATGGAGGTAGGGTGTTTGCCTCGCATGCTGAACAGTTGTTCGAATCCCGGCATCCCATATGATCCCCCAAGCCTGCCAGGAGCGATTTCTGAGCATAGAGCCAGGAGTAATCCTTGAGCTGCCGGGTGTGGCCCCAAAACAAACAAACAAACAAACAAAACAAAACAAAACAAAAAGAGTTAATTCTCTAGTCCAGGTGCTTGAATGTAAACTTCAAGTTACCTATGGATTGAGGCATCTTCAGGTTCTCTTTGAAACTTTATGACTAATCTTTTGTACAGAGTGAAAAGACTGGCTCCTCAGGTTTTTTTGTTTGTTTGTTTGTTTGCTTTTTGGGTCATACTGGCAGCACTCAGGGGTTACTTCTGGCTCTATGCTCAGAAATCCTCCCTGGCAGGCACAGGGGACCATATGGGATGCCAGGATTCGAACCACCATCCTTCTGCATGAAAGGCAAACGCCTTACCTCCATGCTATCTCTCCAGCCCTATCCCCTCAGTTTTTTAAAGTAAAGTGTTTGCCATTCATGTCTACTCACCATAATCGGTAGTCTCTTTTTAGTGTCTCATAGGTAAACATAACAAGACTCTGTGACATCATTACTAGTATTATCACCTGAGTGATAATTTACTACCATACTCAGTTCCTTAATGAATGTTTGAATGACAGTAAGGTAAGCAGTTTCCAAATATAGCTGATAAGAGGTGGTAGTTGATTCGCCATGAGTTAAAGTCTACCTAAAGTGCTTTTACTAAGGTGATCTATTTCAAGTTGAAAACAAAAAGTGAAGTCAGACAATACTGTGGCTGTTAAAGTGCTTGATCTGCCTGCCTGCAGCCATTGATATCCATGCATATCAAATCCAGCAATGATTCTTGAGCACCTGTGGATGTGCTCGAATTCCAGGAGAGCTTGATTACAAATTTTCGTGGAAAACATAAAGCCCACAATAATGTCATAATTTGAGATTTTGGAGCTGGTGTACAGAATCGAGAATATACAGAATACTGGATGAGGAAGCAAGACAGGTGCCACCCTCTAGCACAGGGTCCACAGGGTTTCTTCCCAGCTTCTGTTGGGAGAAATGAAGCCCTTGGAGTCCTTTTCAACAGCACAGTTGCAACACATACAAGAAGCAAAGCCTTTAATTTCAACACATACAAGAAGCAAAGCCTTTAATTTCAACACATATAAGAAGCAAGCCAACAACTAAGGAGGGGGGCATTTCAGTGTGGGGGAGCTTCTGGGGGAGGGAAGAACAGTTCCCAGCTTAGTTTCAAAACAAAGTGAACAGGAACTGGAGAGTAGGGAGGCTAGTGCTTAATTTTATTAAGTAGGAGGTTAATTTTAAACTTTATTTTTATTCCCACCTCCCCTCACCCTACTCTTTGCTGTTGTTTTTAAGGATGTTGTGGTGGTGACTTAGACACTGGGTGTTGCACATATGCCCAACTCTGGGGCTCTCCAAGGTCTCAACATCGGGCTACAGTGCTTGGCACACTTTGCTGTTTTGCTCACCAAGTCTGTATACTTTTGTTATGGTGCTTATACTCCTTAAAGTTTTAGTGGTTGTGCCCTCACTCTGGGAAGGGGGATTGTTGAGTGCTCCTAATGCACTTCACAAAAGTTCCATGTACTTATACAAAAAAAAATTTTTTTTTGTGGTGTCTATCTACACTTCCCTGAATGCAGCTAGAAACTGTTTGTGGTTATTGTAGATTATAGCAACAAAACTGTTAAACCCAAAGAGCATAATGACTAAAATTGTATTCAGCGTACAAGACTTTTGTTTGTTTTCGTGTGTGTGTGGTGTGTGTGTGTGTGTGTGTGTGTGTGTGTGTGTGTGTGTGTGGTGACACCTGGCGATGCTTAGGGGTCACTCTTGACTCTGTACTCAGAAATTATTCCTGGCAGGTTGGGGAAACCATATGGGAAAGCCAGGAGTCCAACTTGGGTTGGCCGTGAGCAAGAAAAACATCTTACCTGCTGTACTCGCACCAGCCTCAGAAATTGTAAACTTGATGGCAGTTGAGTATGAAAGAGAAAATGTAAGGCATGGAAGGGGAAGTGAAGAAACAGAATTACAATTATATTTAAAATTATTTTTGTTCATTTTGTTTGTTTGTTTGTTTGTTTTTGGGTCACACCCAGTGGTTCTTGGGCTTTATTTTTACTCCTGGCTCTGTGCTAAAGGATCACTCTTAATGGGCTCAGGGACCACATGAGATCTACTGTGAGTGAAATGGAGAAGTATCTATACTTTTCCATGGGGCCGGAGAGATAGCACAGCGGTAAGGTGTTTACTTTGCATGCAGAAAGATAGTAGTTCGGATCCTGGCATCCCACATGGTACCCCAAGCCTGCTGGGGGCGATTTCTGAGTGTAAAGCAGGATAAACCCTGTGAGCTGCCAGATGTGACCCAAAAAACAAAAACCAAAAAAAAAAAAAAAAAAAAAAAAAAAAAAAAAAAAAAAAAAAAAAAAAAAAAAAAAAAAAAAAAAAAAGAAAAGAAAAATAAACAAGGCATTTCCCCAGAAAAAAAATACAGTGTTCCTATTTTCGTCTAAAATGGGTATATCTAAGAACTAAGCAAGCATTGTTTCATCATTAGTAAGTTACAAGGGGGAAAAATCTTGTTAGATGGGACAACTGTCATGAGTTTTTACTCTTTCTTGTATAGATTGATCAATAGACTGCTTCAAGAATATAGTGTCTATAATGATTCATTTCAGGAATTTATACTGCAAATAATGTTAGAATTATAGCTCTGGTACCAGAGCAATAGTACAGTGGAAAAGGTGCTTGCTTTGCACGTGGCTGACCCAAGTTTGATTCCTGGCAGCTCACACAGTTCCCCTGGCCCTGCCAGGAATGATTCCTGAGTATAGAGGCATGAGTAACTCCTGAACACTGCCGGATATGGCCTCCCTCTAAAAAAATTAATATAGCATATAGCTCTAGGTTTCAGCAAAAGTATGTTATACTTACTGTATAATTAATGAGTGATTAAAATTTATAAAGATGATATTCCATGATACTAGATAGGATAACCATTCTCAGAGATAAAGGGGCAAAATTATTATCTATATTTTAAGCATAGATTTTGCTATATGCGAAATTTTACATATACAGAAAAGTATTAATCTAAATGTAAAAGAAAGTAGCAGTGGGCCCGGAGAGATAGCACAGCAGCGTTTGCCTTGCAAGCAGCTGATCCAGAACCAAAGGTGGTTGGTTCGAATCCCGGTGTCCCATATGGTCCCCAGGAGCTATTTCTGAGCAGACAGCCAGGAGTAACCCCTGAGCACCGCCGAGTGTGACCCAAAAAAACCAAAAAAAAAAAAAGTAGCAGCTGCATGATATGAAGTTAAAATTGATTAAAAAATTCAGTTGTGGCCCCGGGAGATAGCATGGAGGTAAGGCGTTTGCCTTTCATGCAAAAAGGTCATTGGTTCGAATCCCGGTGCCCCATATGGTCCCCCGTGCCTGCCAGGAGCAATTTCTGAGCATGGAGCCAGGAGTAATCCCTGAGCACTGCCGGGTGTGACCCAAAAACCAGAAAAAAAGAAAAAAATCCAATTGTTTCTACAGTCCATTCTGATTATTCCAAGATAGCTGTTTATCGGCAGATGAACCTCCCCTTTAATTGGCATGATTGAGTAATTAGATATATTTTAGAGTAGCACTAAAATAAAATTCATGTCTCAGGCATGTGATTGAAGTTTTTGTCTTGTTTTACCCCTATATTTATTCAACTGGGATCAAGCAGAATAATTTGTTGTTGTTGTTGTTTTTTAATTTGGAAATGGTTTTTGATTTTAAATACTTGGTAATTGGTCCTATGATTATAACCACAGGAAAATGGGAAAGAATTATGAATATGCAATAGTTGTCCTTTTCTTACGTAGTAGCCTTTATAGACCCTTGTCATCTTTTCCTTTTGCTCCGGTAAGAACTATGAACATGTAATATTTGTCCTTTTCTTATGTAATAACCTTTATAGACCCTTGTCATCATTTCCTTTTGCACCGGTAGTATGCAGTATCCGCCTAATGTTTTTCTTTCTCTTTCTGAGTCAACATTTCTCTCTCTCTCTCTCTTTCTCTCTCTCTCTCTCTGAGTCAACATTTATTCATCATGTCAATTCAACTAGAAAAAATGAACTTTGCACCATATATACTCAATATCATGTTAATATTCACCCATCTGTAATAATAAGACACTCTATGACAATAGTTTAAATAGAATTTTTGCCCCTCATGCATTACAAAGTCTGAGGCAAGTACAATGGCTCCAAATTGCTTCTGGCTCACAAGTTTCTGCTT
This sequence comes from Crocidura indochinensis, assembly GCA_004027635.1. Lineage (NCBI taxonomy): Eukaryota > Metazoa > Chordata > Mammalia > Eulipotyphla > Soricidae > Crocidura > Crocidura indochinensis. The sequence goes on along the minus strand of PVKC010003536.1, from coordinate 28,282 downwards.
TGCCATTCTTACTCTTGTGTGTATTACGTGCTGCATGAATGCAAGTAAGTTACTATACCTCCAGACCCTCTTTACGATTCAGGGAAATAGAAGAAGTTAGAAGAATAGAGAAGGGGGAAAATAAAATTTCTGATTTGTTTGTTTTTGTTATCATTCTTGGGTACTTTTGACTGGTTACAAAGAAAACAGAAACTGGAATTTGGGATTTTAATATTTATATACAAGTAGTCAATGAGAAAGATAGACAGTATCAGCTTTTTTTGTTGTTTTTAGACCATACCCAAAAGCACTTCGTGTTTATTCCTGGCTCTCTGCTCAGAGATCACTCCTGGAAGTGTTTGGGGGACCATATGAGGTGTAAAGGGATGGAATCCTGGTCAACCACATGCAAGGCAAGCACCCTGCTTGTTGTACTACCTTTCTGGCCCCAGTCTTAGCTTTTAAAAAGCCAATCATAGTGCTTGCAATAATCCCTCTTTCCTATAAGTTCCTTTTTGTTTTGTTTTGTTTTGAGCCACACCTGGCAGCACTCAAGGGTTACTCCTGGCTTTCGCTCAGATATCACTGCTGGCAGGTTTGGGGACCGTCTGGGATGCCAGGGATTGAATCTAGCTTGGCTGTGTGCAAAACAAATGCTCTACCTGCTATATAGGGTGGCCCCTCCTATAGAATTTTCAAAAATCCATTACTAGTTAAATGTAGAAAGTTCACATATATATCTATACCTAAAACTATATCTAAGAGCATAATATAAAGTCATAGAATTATTTCTTTACCTTCACATTTGGTAACTCACCTAAGTTAGAGTTCTCCAAGAAACATAACTTAGTGTCTGTATGTCTAATGTACCCATCTGCCTACAGATAAAGAGATCTATTTTATGGAATTGGCTCACACACCTGTGATGTGGTGGCTGACAAATTCAGAATCTGCAGGGTGGGTCAACAGTCTTAAGGCTACTGACAATGACAGATAGAAACAATGTTGTAGTTCAGGTCTGAAGTGCATCTTGTTTGGAGACAGTCAGTCTTTTGTTCTGTTTAGGCCTTCCACGAATTACATGAGGGCAATTTGCCTTATTCAGAGTCTTAAATATTACTCTGATTCCTAAGGATCCTCACAAAAACATTCAGAATGTTTGTTTGATCGTATATCTGGCTCCTATGGTCCATCCCATTCTACATGTCAAATTAAGCACTGACTATCTTGATAAAGTATACTTAATCAGAAAAAATGGAATGCATTTAAAGGCAGAGAGAAAAAGGCTCATTTAGAAATTGAAATGTATTCAGTATTATTATACCTCGGACTAGTAAAACAATGACCAAAATGATAAGACTGTAGGAGTGAAAGAGACCAGATGATATAGTACATGTTAGGCTCTGATTAGTTGAGTAGCCTTTAAATGAGAAGCCTGGGAGTATAATTAAAGGGTAGTATGAAACACTTAAGATGTTTGGTTACTCATTTCCTCCCTTCTTCATTCTGTCCCTTCATTCAAATTATGTGGTTGGTGTGAAGTTAACCTAAATTATTTAGCATATCTTTGGGTACAGCCAGTAGTTCAAGGATAGACCAATAAGACTTAATACACCTTTCTTTTTGGTTGAAGTTTTGGGGGGAAAGTATCCTCTTTTGTTTGATTTGCTGGTATAACTATATGATGCTTAGAAATACCTGCATTCATATTGCTCTTAGAAACCTGAAAGACAGAGAGGACAGAACAGTGAGAAGAATCTTCTGGCAGATTATAATATGAATTCTCCTCAAAACAGAAATGCAAAGGAAATTCTTAACATGTTCAGCAGACACAGGAAATTTCTTTTTATTTAACTTCATCTTATGAGTTGGGTTTTAAGGGGGTAAAGATGCTTAACTAATAGATGCCATGTGGTTATTGTTTACATTTTATAAAGTGCATTTGGTCTACAAGGATACTGGATTACAAGGTTCAGACAGGGAGACTCATTAAGAAGTTGAATATAGTACTAGTTAAAAAGTGATATTGGATTGGATCATCCCAGAGTGGTAGCAGTTAAAGAGTAGAGAGAAGTGACAGATACATTTAAGAAGTGAAGATACATTTAAGATAATATGTATAGGATTTACATGCAGAGAAAAAAATTTAGAATGACTTGCAGGTTTTCTTATTTGAGTGTCTATTCTGGTAAAGGAGGTCAGGTTAGAAAGGTAGGTTTGTAAAATATTTATGTAAAGAATAATAAAAAAGGGATATTGGATATAGGATCATGAATTCAGTAGAAAGGACCCAGATGGATATAAATTTGAAAGTCAGCTGCATTCCAGAACAAAGGGATACAAAAAAAATATCAGCATTTATGCAAGTGGCACAGATTCTGGAGGAACAGCCTAGGAGGTTGGAATGATTTTACAGATGGGCAGAACAAAGAACAAGGAATTATTTTGTTGAAAAGGCCAGAGGGAGTAGTAGTAGGTACTAAGAGATAAAGTGAGATAAAATGGAAATATTTTCTTTTCTTTTCTTTTTTTTTTTTTCTTTTTGGTTTTTGACACTCAGGGGTTACTCCTGGCTATGTGCTTAGAAATCACCCTGGCTTGAGGAACCATATGGGATGCTGGGATATTGAACCAAGGTCTTCCCTAGATAAGTATGTGCAAAGGCAAACACCTTACCGCCTGCACCATAGCTCTGGCCCAAAACTGTAATATTTTCTATTAAGTGAGTAAAATAAAATAAATCTGTACATAGTGAAATCACCCCACACACACCATACCTCCAACTCCAGGCAGACAGGTGTGAAGAAGCAGGGTAGCCGTAAAGGATTATAAACCAAACCAGTCAGGAAAGTTATGGAGTCAGTTTGCTTGTTGCCTCTCTGTCGCCTTGCTGTTGTAGTCACTCTCACTGGGCATCAAAACCAAATTGCTCTTTATTTTCCCAGAACCAAATCCACCAGGCCAGGGCAAGATAGGTGGGCTTTTACATATCAAAGGAGAGATTTATAGGAAAGAGGAAGATGGGGAATGCCTTTGTTTTGGATTAAGAGCTGGATGTCATCTTATAAAGTGGGAACATGGACATTATCAAGGTCTTAGAACAATACTGTTGTAAAATTCTATTTGCAAAGAGTTGATTATGAGGAATGGATGAGTATGTGTAGGAAAGTAGAGTTATAAGATGGGAAAACTATATGGAGAATCACTTAATTTGCAGTAAAATTTCTTAGAAATCAGATAGGAGCTTCTCATATACCCAATAACTGCAATAATCCAAATGGCTCAGTGCCCCCCCTTTCCTAATTTCTATTGAGACTTGCAACAGCCAAAAGCTCTACGTATGCCATTTTTTGGCTGATATCTCCAGGGACTCTTTGGAGGCTGGGCAGGCCACTTCCCATGCTTTTGTACTTTCAGATCCACTGCTGCCTTAAAAGCTCATCAGCCCAGCTACACAGATCATCAAAATCCTGGACTACACCTCCATACTTTTAATACTGACACCCCATTAGGAATACATCAAATCAGATGTGAAATGATCACAGATGCACATAAGTTTAACAAAGACCAATAGCACAATGCTCAACTAGCAAAAAACAGCTTATTAAATGTTCAATGAATGAACATGAATGATCAATGAATTTTGACAATTTTCACAAAATTTCTTTTAATGGAAATTTTCAATAATTCTGTTACCATTTAATTACAACAAACAATATTATTAGTGCATACCAAGGGGCAAGTGTGGAGGAGTGTGGGAAACTGGGGACAATGGAGGAGGGAATGTTACATTGATGGTGGGACTGATGTTGGAACATTGAATGCCAGAAATAATTGTATTATAAGCAATTTTGTAAACAATGGTGTTTAAAATAAAGAAATTAAAAAATAGGAATACAGTCAGGGCAGCAATCGTTTTATTAAAAGAACTGACATATATCATTCTTTATTTCAAATCATATCTTTAAATATAATATGCCATAAATTCTCAAAAATATATGAAGTGCATATCTCCACCCCTAATCCTCATACTTTTCTAATATACATCTTCACATAGGTGATGAATGAGCAACTCAAAATGTGTTCAAACTGACCTCCATAGCTTTTCCCCAAGTGTACTCCTCCTACAAGCTTCCTGATTGGGTGATCATATGCAGTGATTCGTATTGAACCTGACTCATCTGCATGCAAACAAGTGCTGTCCCCACTGGGCTATCTATCTAGTCCCAAAGGCATGTACTTTTTTTTTTTTTTTTTTTTTTTTTTTTTTTTTTTTTTTTTTTTTTTTTGCATAGGCACAGTAAATATTGGGGAGATTAGAAAGGTAATTCCCTTGGCCTAAGAGATACAGGGTTTCTCCTCCATCCTTGGAGCATAATGTCATGGGAATAACTAGTTTCTGTAATGCTCTTTTACTCTCCCCCTCGGTCTTTTTGTGGTGTCTGGAAACTTTCCGCTCAGTTGTGGAAGATAAAATTGGTCTTTGTAGCAAAGGAATGTACTTCTTTTTTTTTTTTCTTTTTGCTTGGTTTTGGTTTTTGGGCCACACCCGGCAGTGCTCAGGGGTTACTCCTGGCTGTCTGCTCAGAAATAGCTCCTGGCAGGCATGGGGGACCATATGGGACACTGGGATTCGAACCAACCACCTTTGGTACTGGATCGGCTGCTTGCAAGGCAAACGCCTCTGTGCTATCTCTCCAGGCCCAAAGGAATGTACTTCTAAGAGCAGGAAATGTGCTCTATTTGAGAACAGCTAATATTCAATCTTCCATAGTGGAGGAAGAAATTGGAAAGGTCAAACTTTATAAATACAAAGTCAGATGTTATAGGAACAATGGGGGGAATCTTGGGGCACTTGATGCTCTATGTACATCACTATAAAAATGTTAACACTATTGTAATCATATTACCTTCACTATGATTAAAATATAAACAAAAACAAAGACAAATGCTTTAAGCATTTGACCCCCAGGATATCAGTCCAAGACACAAAGCTAGGTGTGATGTATCAGTGAGAGCTTCCATTGCACTGTCATTCCCAAATTCTTGGGTTCCTATAGGCTAAGTTCAGTCCTTTCGGTATCCCACTGTACATTTACGATCCCTAACCATTCTTAATCCTGGACAAGTTAGCTTTGAATGGCAGCCTGATTACTTATAAGAGAGGAATGAGAAATGGAAGGATAATTAGTTTTGTTTTTCTTTTTGTTTTGTTTTTTTGGGGGGTCCACACTAGTGATGCTCTATGATTACTCTGGCTTTAGCTTAGAGGTCATTTTTTTTGTTTTGTTTTGTTTTTTGGGCCACACCCAGCGGCGCTCAGGGGTTACTCCTGGCTATTCGCTCAGAAGTAGCTCCTGGTAGGCACGGGGGACCATATGGGGAACCGGGGGATCGAACCGCGGTCCGTCCTAGGTTAGCACAGGCACCTTATCTCCAGCGCCACCGCCCGGCCCCCTAGCTTAGAGGTCATTTTAAAGACTGATCTGACATACTTGGAATTTTAGAAATGAAAGATAGGCACAAGCTGCCATTTAAGGGAAAGGATGGTAACTTCTAATCTTTGGATCTCAAATATAAAATTTGCTAAGGTCTATTCCTATACTTCACTGCTGGAATTAAACATGAAAGCTCTTATTTCTGTTGATGTAAAAATCTAGATCCTCCATGGTTAGGAATGGCATACAAGACTTCAATGATCATACCTGATTCTACTATTATAGAAAAGCTATTTATGGAGGACCCCCAGCTTATTTTAAAGAACTATGAGATAACTTTATAACAGTGTTGATGACATTCACTCATATTACTATATGAAGCTATAGTTAATTTTTTGGGGAGGATTTGGATTTTTGTGCCACACCCAGTAGTGGTTACTCCTGGTATGCTAGGAGGACCATATGGGATGCCGGGGATTGATGAAAGGCAAATGTCCTAATCACCATGCAATTCTTCTAGCCCACATCTACAGTTAATTTTTATTGCTGAAGAAGTTGCATTGTATTAATAAAGTAAATCTTGGGGCCGGAGATATAGCATGAAGGTAAGGCATTTGCCTCTCATGCAGAAGGTCAGTAGTTCGCATCCCGGCGTCCCAAATGGTCCCCTGAGCCTGCCAGGAGCGATTTCTGAGCATAGAGCCAGGAGTGACCCCTGAGCACTGCTGGGTTTGACCCAAGAACCAAAAAAAAAAAAAAAAAAAAAAAAAAAAAAAAAAAAAAAAAAAAAAAAAAAAAAAGAAAAAATAGAAAAAAATCTTAAAATACTACTGGTGTTGCAGGGCCAGAGCAGTGGTGCAGCGGTAGGGCATTTGCTTTGAACACATATGACCTAGAATGGACCGTGGTTCGATCCTCCAGCATCCTATAAGGTCCCCCAAGCCAGGCGTGCATAGCCAGGAGTATAACCCCTGAGCATACCGGGTGTGACCTCCAAAACAAAATAAATAAATAACCAAAAACTAAACAAATGTACCAACAAAAACCACTGGTACGCATTTTGGTTATTCAAGTTTGTGTGTCTTGGTGTAGTAAATAAAACAACAACAAAACAACAGCTATGACTGGAAAGACCCTGGTTGTTACTTTTTTTTGGTGCTAGAAATTGAACTCAGCACTTCACACATGTGATGTTTGTGCTCTTTCGCTGAGTTACATCTTTGATCCTGAGTCTTCAAACTTTAATCCTTTCATCTTTAATATCTTATGCTACTTCTGTGATCTCAAGTCCATTGCTCTGTACCTTTGAAATTCCACCTAGCTACTCCAAATATTCTTGTATTCACTGAATATTGACTATGTGAGGCACTGTCCCATCACATCATTTTTTTTTTTTGTTTTTGGGTCATACCTGGCAGTGCTCAGGGGTTACTCCTGGCTCCATGCTCAGAAGTTGCCCCTGGCAGGCACGGGGGACCATATGGGCCACCGGGATTCGAACCGATGACCTTTTGCATGAAAGGTAAACGCCTTACCTCCATGCTATCTCCCGGGCCCCATCCCATCACATCTTAAGAGCCTTTGCACTATTATTCCTACTACTTGGAATGTTCCTCTCCTAGATCTTCATAAGGATCTTTCTTCCCATCCACTAAGTGTGCTTCCATGCCCCCATAAAATCTACTGGACTATTAACGAGTCCATTTGGTTTCCTTAACATTTTTCATTCATCTTTATCCTGCTCTACTTCTTTTCTTTACACATTTACCATTTGTTTAATATGTATTTCATTATATTCCTTATTTAATTTCTCTCCTTAGAAGGAAAGATCTGGGATACATGTAATTTTATGCTTACTGATATATTTGAAGAACTTAAGAGTAGTGCATAGCAGGAGTTCAATGAATATTTACTCAAGAAATGGAGAGAGGAGATCGGAAGAAATGAATATTACTTTCCCAGAAACAGAGATATAAGGTTACTAGTAGTAATCAGGATCAAAGAAAATATTTTCTAAGATGGAAACAATCAGAACTTGTTATTTGGTTGAGGAAGGGAGCCAAGAGAGGTTAAGAAAAATAAAAGAATGAATTAAGAATGTGAACAGAAATAAGACCCAGGGAAGTTAGTGAAATTAGCATAGAAATTTCCACAACAGTGAACAGACCAAGGATTTGGCATGGGAATTATAGTGCTATGCAATAGTTGATCTATGAGATCATGGGCCACCTGCAGGGCTGGACTTAGCTGTGCTTAACCATTAGTCCTCCTCTGCTCTGCCACCACTCCCAGGAAAGTATTTAAGTATGGATGCTGATGCAGGTAAGTCATAGGTTTATTGGTAGAATCCCAGATGGGAGTGTTGTTTAGTAGATTCTGTTTTTTTTTTCTAGAGAAGTGGAAGGTGATGTCATTTGCTGTGATTGAGGTGTGAGGAGAAGGTTGGCTCATCTATTATGGAAAGTGTGAGCATATTAGGAATTATTGCCGTGGCAAAAGGTATGAAAGAAAGCTCATTAGTGGAGTAGAGAAGAATAAGTCTAAGGCTAATGATGTACATTCATGGAAGTTAGAACCTAGCCTAATAAATAGAACATTGTTCTTTCTTCCTTTAGTAAAAGAAGACAATGGACAACTAATTTCAGGCAGTGAAGGTATCTTGATTGAAGTAAGTGATGGACAATGAAATCTAAGTTAGAGGAGGAAAAAAGTGAAGCTATATGATTTAAAGGATCCTTAGATAAGGAAAGTGTTGTCAAGCTTTTAAGACTCATTTGCAGAGGTCAGAGAGATATGCCTTGCACATGGCTGACATAGATTCAATCCCAGGCATCTTGAATGGTCTCTCAAGCACAGTAAGGAGTGATTCCTGAGTGCAGAGCTAAGAGTAAACACTGAGCATTGCTGAGTGTGGCCCCAGACAAAAACAAAAATAAAAGATTGAACTGGAGGGGCTGGAGAGATATGGCATAGGTTAAGGCACTTACTTTGCAAATATTCAGAGCTAATCTAAATACTAGCAGGTGGGACACCCAAAACTAAACAATAACTACAACAACAATAACACCAGAAGAATGCCAGATCCCATAATTACTGTACAGTAGGTCTGAAGAGCAGAATCTATTTTCAACAAGGATCCAAGTTTATTATGATATAATAAGGTCACAGATCAATTTGTTTTATTGGTTTTTGGGCCACACCCGGTGACGCTCAGGGGTTACTCCTGGCTCTGCGCTCAGAAATTGCTCCTGGGTTGGGGGATCATATGGGCACTGAGGGATCAAACTGTGGTCTGTCCTAGGTTAGTGTGTGCAAGGCAAATACCTACCATTTGTGCCACCATTTGGCCCCAGATCAATATTTAAAAGAAAAGAAAAAGGTAGATTTGACCAAATAGAATTATATTAAAGAAGTGATATTTTGAGAGGAAAAGAAAAGAGAAAAGAGATAGAATGTTGTTAAAGGTAGATCATTACAGTTTAAGATGACTAATTTATTATCTCAAAGATGGAACAGTTTTACATGATGAAAAGTTCAAGGTGTGACCAAGGGAGTGGGTGGTTGAAACCGATAGTTGAGTGGAAGTGACTATCAATACAATGAGAAGGTCAAGGTTCCTAGAGACAAGTTAATCCATATGGAACCTAATGCCATTTCAACAATAGTATACTTGGGAGAGAGAGAGGCAGAACTGTGCCCAAAGTTCAGTCATGCATATATGAAGGGAGGGGAACACAGGTGGGTAGACAGCAAAGACAGGGAGGTGAAGGGAGAGTAACTGGTTTAAGGGGTTTTACACAATGGCAGAACAGGGAAATTGGTTAACATCAGTGGAGCATTTATTTCTTCCCAGTCCATATCATTAGTCCATTCATCCTGACAAACACCCACAAAATTCATATAAAGTGCTATTTTTCTACCCTTGTTAGGATTAGGAAACAAGAAGTCAAGCATTGATCAACATTTTACAGTTGCTATCCACTATGCAATACCAACTCATATACATAAACAGAAATCAAACTTCCTGAATTCTATGAATGATGAGGTGAAAGACCCTGGTAAAATAAGATAAAAATTTAAGTTTTATGTGTATTGAAATATTTGTTTCTCAGTATCCATGAAGTGGCAGTGCTAAACAGTAATGCTAGACTAGTGGTGTGGATTAAGACTTCTGTTGACTCCATGCCTTGATGATTTCTTCAGCGGCGTCCAGAGTACTGTCTTTCTGTAAATAAATGCCACGATAATCATTAAATTTTCAAATAAACTAAAAATTAATACATGTCCAAATATAAAAAATATAAAACAATATAAATAAATGAAGTATTAAGTGAAAATCATATCACAAGTAATAAAATACTTAAAGAATACAAAGGAATCAAAAGCAAGGAAAATATAATAAGCAAGTCAAAGAATACAGAAGAATTTACAATGAATGATTGTTTCTCCTTTTTTCCATCCCTTCCTGATATTTCTGTCAATTCTTTTTTTTTTTTTTTTTTTTGTGGTTTGTGGGTCACACCCGGCAGTGCTCAGGGGTTACTCCTGGCTCCATGCTCAGAAATTGCTCCTGGCAAGCACGGGGGACCATATGGGGCACCGGGATTCGAACCGATGACCTTTTGCATGAAAGGCAAATGCCTTACCTCCATGCTATCTTCCGGGCCCCTATTCTTAAGACACCACTCACTATTTTTGATTTTTATTTTACAGTGTCAAGGATTAAAGCATAGAACATGGTAGGCATATATTCTACCCTGGAGTTCATCCCACTACTCCCCTGCCTATACCCCAGACAATCTTGTATGATAATTTCTGGCTTCACTTCTATTGGTTATCACCCAAATCTAAATAATATAATTTTCCATTTTTGGTAATATTTGCCAATCTTTGCTTTGGAGCCATTAATACCACTCTGCCCCTACTTTAAAAGTTTCAGTTACTGGCCCGGAGAGTAGCACAGCAGTGTTTGACAAACAAGCAGCCGATCCAGGATCAAAGGTGGTTGGTTCGAATCCCAGTATCCCATATGGTCCCCTGTGCCTGCCAGGAGCTATTTCTGAGCAGACAGCCAGGAGTAACCCCTGAGCACGGCCGGGTGTGACCCCAAAACAAACAAACAAACAAACAAAAAAAGTTTCAGTTACAACCACAAATGAGGGGCCCGGGAGATAGCATGGAGGTAAAAAAAGGTCATCGGTTCGAATCCCGGTGCCCCATATGATCCCCCGTGCCTGCCAGGTGCAATTTCTGAGCATGGAGCCAGGAGTAACCCCTGAGCACTGCCGGGTGTGACCCAAAAACCACAAAAAAAAAACAAACAAACAACAACAAAAAAAAACTAACTGCAAATGAAAATCCATCTGTTTTTTTTGGAATAGATAGTACCTGCAAATGGCATAAAGTAAAATTGAGGGTTACATAGTGAAAATCAAGTCTTCAAATCTTGCTCTATTTCTTTTTCTTTCTCATCTTTCTGCTAGTCTAAATTTAGACAGAAATTCTGTTCACTTTCAAATTAACTGTTCCCTCCATCACCAATCATCTCAGGATAGGTCTATCTTTTTATTAATTAATTAATTAATTAATTAATTAATTAATTTTTTGTTTTTGGGCCACACCCGGTGACGCTCAGGGGTTATTCCTGGCTATTCGCTCAGAAGTTGTTCCTGGCAGGCACGGGGGACCATATGGGGAACCGGGGGATCGAACCGTGGTCCGTCCTAGGTTAGCGCAGGCACCTTACCTCCAGCGCCACTGCCCGGCCCCCTGGATAGGTCTATCTTAAGTACTAAAGTTCTGCCTGAAATCATAGTTGGGTGATTCAGGCATGTAATGGAATATAGTGTATATCCCTGGAGGAGGAACAAGAGATGGTGCCTGAACAACCTGGTACAGACTATGACATCACTGGGCTTCCAATGTGGGCAACATGGGGTAATGGGGAGAGTGAATGTGGGCTACAGTCTGGGCTGGTACTAAGGCCTCTCTATCTGTACAACAGGATGACTCCCATGGGGCTAAAGTCTTGGCAGATGTGATGGGCATCTGCCAGGGTAAACTTGGCACAGGGTATAAGAGCCCATGAAAAGTAAAGAGAACTTGTGTAGTAGGGACAACTATGGCCTGGGATATGGTATTAAAAAAAGAAAGATTTTTCTGCAAGATAATCAGCATTCATGAGCAAATGAGTAAATATATATATATATGTATATATATGACTAGAGATATAAATGAAATGTTTGATTCCCTAAATATGGACTTTTACTTAATGTTTTCAAAGTATTCACTGAAAATATTCATTAATAATTTAAAGTGCCAACAGTAGAGAAGCATCACAAATACTATTTTAATCCAGTGATTAAAGTAATACTACCAATAATAAGAAAAATTGAAATCAACTACTGACTGATAAGATTCATCAATGTGAATAATAATCAATCATGGCGCTTTCCTGCCAAAGGTGCAAACCCAAATATAATCAGAAAGTGATGTAAAACAAATCATGTGGGACTTTCTTCATAATGTTGGCCAATGCTTTTCCAAAGTATCAAGGTCATAAAAATAAAAGAAAACCAAAGAATTATAAAGCCTGAATGGGACATGGAATCTAAATGTTCTGATGGATGGCTAGCCGATTAATAGAGTTCTGGATTATTTATTAGTTCATCTTATTGTTATTTTTAAAATACAAATTAAAAATCTATAAATGATAGGAATATCACGAACAATTATGCCAACAATTTACTCAGAAAGGATTCAGAGAAGATAGTTCTAGAAACATAATTCTAAGTATTTTAAATCTAAAATAAAAGAAACAAGTCTCCCACCTTATCTCCTTATCTCATAGACACTCAGTTCTCCCCCAAGAGATAGTCCAGGCATTTTTTTTCCTTTTGACAGAGCTGTTGTGATAGTACAGCAGGTAGGGCATTTGCCTTGCATGCATCTGACCCAATATGCCATTTGGCCCCCTGAGCCAACCAGGACTGATTCCTGAGCACAGAGTAGGAAATAATGCCTAAACTCTGCCAGGTGTGGCCCAGAAACCAAAATAAATAAATAAACAAATAAACAAAAGTCACTCTTAGCAGTCTTGGGAATCAAACCTGAGATCAAGCCAGAGATTGAACCTAGGTTCACCAGGCCAACACCCGTCTGCTATGCTATTGCTCCGGTACCAGTCTATCTGCCTACCTAACTACACATCTAACTTGCTTCTCTGCTTTTGGGTGGGGTTTTCCAGAAATGCTGAAAGCCTATATCTAGCAGTGCTCAGGAAACCAAGTGGGGACCAAATGCAGGGTTCTTTGCATCCAGGCAGGCATGTGCTTTATTTTATTTCTTCTCCTTTATTTGCATTTTATTCAGAAGACAGCATTCCATACAAATAGTTCAGCACCTGATATTTAGCTTATGTACCATCACATGAAGAGATCCTTCATTTTAACATTTAATAAGTGCACCATGATTTACTCGAATTACCCTCAATGATGAAAGGTTGATTTTGCTTTTTTAATTCTTTTCTCTTATATACAAGGCTTCATTGAACATTCTCAATTGTACCAAATGAGCAGATACATTATGAGAACATTCTAGAAGAGTTGTTGGCCAATGATACATGCATTTACAATAAATAGAAAATTTCAAAGCACTCACAGTAGCACTTTTATAAATAATATTCCATGTTCCCCCTCTCATTCTATGAGTGTTTCATGGAATTTTTGTTTTACCTGCTTCAAATCAAATGAAATTTTCATTGCAGTTTTAATTTTAATTTTTCTTGCTGTGAGTTGGAAGCTACTTTAATATTTGGGGCCTGAGCTTAGGGGTTGGGCCACAACTGGCAATGCTCGGGTTATTCCTGGCTCTGAGCTCAGAAATCACTCCTGGCAGGCTCAGGGGACCATATGGGACGCTAGGAGTTGAAATGGGATAGGTTAGGGATTGGCCACATGCAAGGCAAACGACTTATCACAGTGTTATTAGTCTAGCCCTACTTTAATATATTTGACAACTACTAGAATTTTACCCATAACCATTAGAAAGTACCTTTTGATTTGCTATTCTGTTATTTTTGTTTTTGCTTATTTTGCACCAAATTTAACCTGCTTGTTTTCAATTTCCATTTTCTTGACTAGGGCAGTATTCTACTACAGACCTACTATTGACCCTAAGAATTTATTCTTAAAATGAAAGACATCCACATCCATAGTGAATGTCTTATAAACTCGTTGACCCTGCTCCAGAGATACATCATCAATCTAGGGAGAGATGCTAGCTTAGTCACTAAAATTTGTGGGTACACATTTCTTCTGGCTGAGAACTCTGGGATGCTCTTGGGGGCAGAAGGAGGGCCAAGTTCTTATCCTTTTGAAGCCCTGACAACCACAGCCATGCCCCCAGTCATTTCATGCCAAAGGCCCAAGTTTACTGTTTTATGACTAATCTCTGCAGGGACACCAAAACCAATGAAAAATCCAGGAACACAGGTTTTTGAACTGAAATCTCTGAGGTCTTTTCCAAGTGAGTGCAGGCAGATTCCCCAACTCCATACTTCAACCCAATTCTAGAGATCCTGGAATTTCTGGAACTCATGGCCATTTATATGGCCATGTAAATACTTCTAAATTCTTCAATACTGACATCCCATTAGAAGCACACCAAATTAAATGTAAAGTATCATAGAAGCCAAGTACCTAAGCTCAATAAACAATAACAACAACCAGATGCCCAATTAGCAACAAGTAGCTTAATAAAATCTCAGACGATAATTTAATGACTCCATGTAAGAAATAACAATTTCCACAAATTTTCTTTTACTTAAGTTTATTTCAATAAATCCACTAGCATATTGTTCTAAAAAATAATATAAAATAAATTATTCTGTGCCTGAAGTAGGCTGAAAACTGGGAAAAACGGTGGAGGAAATGTCACACCCATGATAGGACTTGTGTAGAAACAACTGTATTATGAACAACTTTATAAGCCATGGTGTTTAAATAAAGTAACTAAAAAAAAAAACTTTTGAGTACAGGAAGTAAACAAGTGGGCCACTATATAATATAATAAAAGTCGACATAGAAGCAGAGAATAAAACAAATAGAGAAGCATCACTAATGAACACTATAATTCTAATTTTTTGTTTGATTGTTTTGTGGCCACACCCAGTGATGCTCAGGGGTTACTCCCGGCTCTGCACTCAAAACTTGCTTCTGGCTCGGGGGACTATATAGAATGCCATCCTGGATCAACCGCTTGCAAGGCAAACATCCTACCGCTGTGCTTCACTCCGGCCCCTATAATCCTAAATTTTTTTGAAAAGTTGCACAATAAGACATAGGACCAACAAGGATGCAAAATAAAATTTTTCAAATTACGAATTTATGGATACTTGTTGAGAGTTCAGAGTTCAGAAATACTTTAGAGGTCTGACCAACTCAAACCAGAACAAAACAAAAAACTAGTTTCTACTAGCATAAAATATAAAATATATTTTGAGGGATATAATATTTATAAAGATGTTAGAAAGTAATTTTACTAGTCAAAATAGGCACTTTATATGTTTTCCTATTATTCAGGTGTATTCAAGGCTGAAAATCACTAGTCTGGATTCTCCAATGACTATCAGCTTTGAACAGACAAGCTATTAGCTACATTGGAAAAAGAAAATAAAAGCTATAAAACTCTTTTTGGCTACAACTGTCTGAGCTTAGGGTTCTCTCCTGGTTCTGTGTTCAATGATCCCTTGGTGAACTTGGGGAATAATATGATTTTCCAGGATACATATATATATGTATATATATATACATATATATGTGTGTATACATACATATATACATACATATACATATATACACATATATGTGTGTATATATATGTTTGGTTTTAGGGCCATACCAGGTGATACTCAGGAGTTGCTCCTGATTCTGTGCTCAGAAACAACTCCTGGTGGTGCACAGGGGACCATATGGGATATCAGGGATTGAACCTGGGTTGTCCACATGTAAGGCAAATGCCCTACCCACTATACTATTGCTTTGGCCACATCTATATATTTAAAATATTACAAAATTCTTTACAGATCCTTCCACTTGCTTGAGCTACTTTTCTATATTAGAAATATATTCTCAGAAGGATTCAGTGTTGCAGTTCTGTTCTAGGCTCATTTGCCAATGGTTTATTTTTCCCCTTTAGTTTCTTAACTGAGCTCTGACAGATAATGTTCTATATATGGTATATTTTTTAAAATCTCTAATTTAACTTATTGCTTTATGAAAACTGGGCTTAGTACAGGAGCCAAATCACTTCCTTGCATGTGGCTTATTTAAATTTGATCGCTGGCACACAAACAGTCCCCTGAACACTGCTAGGAATGAGCCTTGAATACAGAGCCAGGAGTAAGCCCTAAATATTGTCCATGTGGCCCCTAAACCAAAAACAAAATTAAACATCCATGGAATGTTTTTCTTTTTTGTCTGTTTCTATTTTGTTTATTTTTTGTTTTGTGAGAGGAAAAGGGATACCTTAGACAGGGGTCATGCATGTGCTCCATCCCCTGACCCATCTCCCTAGTGCCTGTTCTACTATCTTCTTCCTCTATTAGTTCTGTTTATTTTTCTCATTTTTTTCATTTTTTTGTTTTGTTTTGTTGTGTTTTTGTTTGTTTTTGGATCATACCCGGCAGCTCTCTGGGTTTACTCCTGGCTCTACACTCAGAAATTGCTCCTGGCAGGCTCGGGGGACCATATGGGATGCTGGGATTCAAACCACTGTACTGTATACAATGCAAATGCCCTACCTCCAAGCTATCTCTCCAGTCCCTGTTTATAATTAAATAAGATGTTTATACCTTTATGTCTAGAACCACTGTAAAATGAAAATATTAATGGCATTACTCTTCTATATTTCATGCAATTAATATTATTGGAATCATGAAATTTATATTTTACTCTAGATAAGTCTTTCATAGTTTAAGTTGTCTCCAAAAGTTAAAAAGCAGGGGACTCATGAGAAACACTGTGTTCAAACCCTACTAGGTGTAGGGTGCTCATTTTCAAGTGGTCTACCTACGTTTGATCTCTAGCAACCCATATGGTCTCCCCGGGGCCCACCAGGATTCCTCAGTGATTCCTGAGTGCACAGCCAGTAATGACATGAGTATCTCCAGGTGTGTTTATTTTAATAAAATGATCTCCAGGTGGTTTTTTTTTCAAATAAAGTAAAAAAATTTTTAATAAAAATATTAAAAAGCAGGTATATATCATTCAGGTATATATCAAGTTGACAAATGAGTAAGCAGATATACATAGTTCTTTGATATGAATAAGAATGCTTTTAGTAACATCATTATGTAGAAATAATATTTTCAGATTTAAAATGTAGTTTTGACAGTGGTAAATTCTCTTAGTCTTCATTTATCAAAGCTAATATTACATTAACATTTTAAAGGAATTTTTCTGGATATAGAATGTTGGAAAGATATCTGCATTTCAGCATTTCATTGATGTGTCATTTTATTGTGTTTTTGATAATATGCTAGTTAACATTAATATTTTTGTTCTTGTGCAAGTTTTCCTATGGCATTTTTTAAGATCTTATCACTGACTATCCTTGGTTTCCTGCAATTTGATTCTATGTCCAGGAATGGTATCCTTTATATTTATTCTATTGTGGTTCACTGAACTTTCAGATCTCAAAATGTAGAAACCTAAGTTTAGTACTCTATTTTGGGGGTATTTTGATTACACGTATCACTTGATATATCACATAGATCTGAGAATCTTCATAATTCAAACATAATTTTTCTCTTTTGCAGACAGGATAATTTCTATGATCTTTATTTGGGTAGGCCCACTTCCCCCCAAATCCTCAATACTCTTAGTTGCTTAATCCTGTAGTTTTTCCACATATCATTTATCATACTTTTAAATTCTTGAATTCCCACTTACCCACTTCCTCCTCCATCCTTTCATTTTGTTGTAAATGTTTTAGTTTCTGGGCTACACTTGGCAGTTAGTTTTCAGGGCTTACTTCTGAAGGGGCTTGGGGACCATACAGATGACGGAAATTGAACCCAGGTCAGCTGCATGCAGGACAAACACCCTGCCCACTGTACTATTGTTCCATCCACCTTTTATTGCTATGATGATCAGTTTTACATGCACGTATGCACACATGCATGTGTGTGCACAGACACACACCGCCTGACTACAAAGTCTCACACTGAGTAGCAGTGCTTGTTGTGGACAACACTAGTTGTAGAGCTCCTCGAGAGTTGTATTCTACTCAGATACTTCTCACCAGGGATCACAATTCATGGACATAATGCTCACAATAATTTAGTGACTCATAATAATTTAGGACTTGAATCCTTGTAGTTGAATCCTTGTAGTTGTGACATTCACATACCTGGCTGAGGTGCAGCAAGATATGGATTACCATGCTGTGAATTTAGAGACAGCAGAGCACAAGCAGGAATAGCAGAGCTTCCAGGATCATGATTTGTGTATGCAAATCTTTATTTCTTTATTTTCTTTTTTGGAATGTGTGTGTGTGTGTGTGTGTGTGTGTGTGTGTGTGTGTGTGTGTGTGTGTGTGTGTGTAAATCTCAAGACATGCTCAATGGGCCTAGGGACTTCTTCGTACTCTATGTGGACAAGACAGAGCCAGACAGTAATGCTGAGTGCTTAGGGACAATCCCAGGGCTATGCCTGGCAATGCTCATGGGTCATAAAGTACACAGGTTTGAACGTGGGTCTCTTTACATGCAGGTAATATGCAGGGAATATTGCCTATGTCTGCCTTTACTTTTGTGTGTATGTGTAATTTTTAGGCCATGCCCAGCAGTGCTCAGAGGTTACTCCTGGCTCTGCGCTCAGAAATTACTCCGGGTATGCAAAGCAAACACCCTCCCTGCTGTGCTATTGCTCCAGCTCCTAATAGTATTTTTTTTTTTTTTTTTTTTTTTTTTTTTTTTTTTTGGTTTTTGGGTCACACCCGGCAGTGCTCAGTGGTTACTCCTGGCTCCATGCTCAGAAATTGCTCCTGGCAGGCACGGGGGACCATATGGGGCACCGGGATTCGAACCAATGACCTTTTGCATGAAAGGCAAACGCCTTACCTCCATGCTATCTCCCGGGACCCTAATATTAATTTTTAAAAAAATTTGTTTTGGAAGACCACATTTGGGAGTGGTCAGGGCTTACTGTTGGCTCTGGGTTCAAGGATCATACCCAATGGGGTTTAGGAGAATGTATGTGGTGTTTGCACATTGGCCTTGTGCAAGACAAAAGCCCTACCTACAATAAAATTCCTCTAACATTGCCTTTATTTTGGGGGAGGAGGGCAACAACCACTGATGCTCAGAGATTACTCTTGGTTCTGCACTTAGAAATTACTCCTGACAGTGTTTGGGAATCCATATGGAATGCTGGGGATTGACCTTTAATGATCTGTATGCAAGGCAAATGATCTACTCTCTGTGCTATCATTCCTGGCCCCTGCCTATAATTTCTTAAATATACTTGTAACATCTGTTTTAAAGTTCTTGTGAACTAAGTCTCTTTAGTTTTTGGTATCGCATTTACCTTGCATAGGACAGGTCTGGGTTTGATCCTTGGCCTCCCATATGGCCTCCCATATGGTCCCCTGAGCCAGCCAGGAGCGATTTCTGAGTGCAGAGCCATGAGTAAATCCTGCACACCTCTGGGTGTGGCCCCCAAACCAAAAATAAATAAATAAATAAAATAAAGTTCTTGTGAACTAAGTCTGTTTAGTTTTGTTATGATAGACAGTTGACTACATGGTAGCAAGCCAAATTAAAAAAGAAACTGCATGAAAGCACTTCAAGACAACCAGTAGAAATAATGTGGATCATACATCAGAAAGAAGTATATTATAAATGTGTTTCTGAGTAGAACTCACTTTAATGAAGCAAAATCGCACTAATTTCTCAAACCGTGACTTGTTCTCTGTGTTACAAAATGCTGAAACTGGGATGGCTGACAGTTTCTGAAAAATTAAATAAGAGATAAAAAAGATAAATTTATTAAATATTAATTCAATATTAATTTAGGACCATAAATAGTAAAACAAAATATATACTTATAAAGATTCACAAGTTTGGTTTGTTTTTGGGTCACACCCTGTGACACTTAGGGGCTACTCCTGGCTTTGCGCTCAGAAATTGCTCCTGGAAGACATGGGGAACCATATGGGATTTTGGGACTCGAACCAGAGTTCTCCAGGGTTGGCTTCGTGCAAGGCAAATGCCCTTTCACTGTAGTATCTCTCCAGCCCCAATTCACAATTTTTTTTTTCTTTTTTTTTTTTTTCTTTTCTTTTTTGGTTTTTGGGTCACACCCGGTGATGCTCAGGGGTTACTCCTGGCTATTCGCTCAGAAGTTGCTCCTGGCAGGCACGGGGGAACATATGGGGAACCGGGGGATCGAACCGTGGTTCGTCCTAGGTTAGCGCAGGCACCTTACCTCCAGCGCCACCTCCCGGCCCCCCAATTCACAATTTTTTAAAATTTTATTTTATTAAAATTATTGTGATTTCAAAGTATTTCAGAGTTGGGATTCAGACATACAATGAATCAGGGCCAATGCCACCACCAGTGTTGATCTTCCTGTACCATGCTCCCAGAGTGTACCATACCATATCTTTGCTCCTAGCCTGTTTGTAAATTTTTATAAGTTAGATTTGTGTCCTAAAATGCTATCTATCTTAGAGAATGTTCCATGTGCACTTGAAAAAAAAGAACATATATGCAGCTTTTTGAGGATGAAAGTCCCTGAATAAATCCATTAGTCACAGATTTCTAGTTTAATGTTTCTCATTTAAGGTTTTATGTTCTTGCTAATGTTCTGCCTAGTGAATCTATTCAGTGGTGAGAATGGTGTGTTGAAATTTCCCACCACTATCACATAACCATCCATATGTTTCTCTAGATTTGTGAGCAAAAGCCTTACATACTTTACTTACTCTACATTTAGTGCATATATGTTGATTAGAGTTAGTACTTCTTGGTTTATTATTATTATTATTATTATTACCCTGATCATTAAGAAGTGTCCATGCTTGTCTCTAATTATTTTCTTGAGTCTGAATGCAATTTGATCTGGTATAAGTATGGCTGTTTTTTTTTTTTCCCTGTAGCTTGTATAATTGTTTTCCATCCTTTTACTCTGAGCCTAGTGTATCCTGAGATTTTGTTTTTTTAAGCAGCAAACGGCTAGGTTTTGTTTCTTGATCCAACTGCATCTCTGTGCCTTTCAAGGGGAAAGTTTAGTCCATTAGCATTTAAGGAAACTATTGACAAAAAGGGTTGTTGTGCCATTATATTGTATAGGATTGTGGCTGTTACAATTGGGTATTTGGTTTATAAACATAAACATTAAACCATAAACATTAAAAACAAATATATACTTATAAAATTCACAGTTTTTAAAATAAAAATGTCAAGTAGTTACAACTGGAATATAATAAAATGACAGCTAATGTGATTCAAAGCATGCCAATAGGTTTCTTTCCTATTACATATATAAAATAGAATACAATATTGCAAAAACCAATGTACCTTATTTTTAATCATCCACTTCACAAATTTATAGTCATAAGGCTCATCGCTCTTCATATCAGAGAGGTCTGCATCTAAATAATAATAAAATTTAAATGGTTTATGTATTTTGTATATAGTTAATATGAATTTCATTTAAGTCTATAAAGATTCAAAATTTTCTCAGAAGATATTTGCAGTCTGATGGGATCTCATGCAAGAGTGAGGTTGAAAGTAAGAAACTGACATATAAGCTTTACTGGTGCTCTATGATAGTACTCACATATGGATCTGATTGATCATGATTGTGTATTTAGCTCTTAATGCTGACAGTAGGAAAGGGGAAGGATGAATGCTGTTTCCACCTAGAAATAATATGAGTCTCTGTGAGTACTATTA
This sequence comes from Crocidura indochinensis, assembly GCA_004027635.1. Classification (NCBI taxonomy): domain Eukaryota; kingdom Metazoa; phylum Chordata; class Mammalia; order Eulipotyphla; family Soricidae; genus Crocidura; species Crocidura indochinensis. The sequence goes on along the minus strand of PVKC010003536.1, from coordinate 6,904 downwards.
AGAAAACAATAATATGAATTTATAGAGTAGCTTTTAGTAGTAACTATGCCTCCAAAGAGTCATTAATTATCAGATGGTGAGTTCCATCAGAGTGAAGTGTTTATATTGCTGTCAATCATTGTCCTCAATGCCTAGATTACTAACATTTAAGTAATAAAAAACATTATCTAAAGAATTTAATATTACTTACTATTTATATAAAAAAGGATGCCTTTTTAGAATTTAAGTGATACTTTTTACTTTTTGACATATTATGTTTTAAAAAATATTTTAGATATATATTTTAGTGGCTAGAGACAAAGCTCAAAGAACTGGAGGCCCTGTTTCATTCCTGGGACTGCAGTGGTCCCCTGAGCACTATCAGGAGTGACCCTGAGCTCTGGGAGTAAACCCTGAGCACAACTAGACATGACCCCAAACAAGCCAAAATCAACAAGACAATGATACTCAGGGGGAAACATCGTTATGTATTCCTAATTTTATTTCCTGCTTCAATCTTGCATAGCATTTATACAGATATTTTTCTGGTACTCAGTTTTGAAAATTTACTTTTCAGATGGCTTCAATTTTACTGACTTGTACCCTAAGGTCTTTCCGAGTTCCCAAACAGTTTTAGAATTGATGGTTATTATATTCAATATTTTTTAAATTAATCATCATCATTATTGCTATGCTTTGGCAACACATATGTTACTCCCAGAGATGCTTGGAAAACTGTATAGTGCTTGGAGAACTGTATAGTTGTGCTATATGTGAGCTCTACATATAGATCAGTAGCATTCAGGTGCTACTCCAAGCATGATGCTTAGGGTCATTCCTGGCAGTGCTCAGGGATTTGCCTGAGCTGCACACTCCACTACCAGGGATAGGACAAGAGCTTCCGGAACACATACAAAACTCATTCTCTAGCCTATTGAACTACCTCTCTCATCCTCATTATTCAAAACAAATAGAAGTAGTTATATTACTACCTTTTTTGGTTCACTAATTGTCATTGGGTATCTAAAAATTAAAAACCTTGACATTAATAAGATGAAACCAGAAGACACATCATCCTTTGATCAGTGCAAAAGCCAAGATCACTAACTACAGAAGACGAAACATAACGACCATGACTGGGCAGAACCTATCCCTGGACCAATAAAAAAAAAGTCCCTAGTCCAGGTTTTGGCCTATGATATATACAACCAAGATCTCTAATTCCAGAGGTATGGCTGAGACAACTGCAACTGAGCAGAAATTCTAGAAACATAATGACTCTATCCTAGAATTCGTCCTAGGATAGGTGCAAAAACCAACTACAGAATACCGATTAAAACAACAGTGATGGAATGGAACTTCTGGACCTGTAAAGAAAGATTCCATCCTATGACATGTGCAAATATCAAGATCACTAGCTATGGAGGCCTGATTTTATCATCCACGAGGGAGCAGAAAACTTCCAGACATCACAAAAGAATCTAGGAGAGTAAAAGAGTATGTACGGAGCCTGTGGTTATACCCATGGCAGCATACTTCAAGGGTGGAGGAACCCTGTATATCATAGGCCAGGGTAATTCCCTTTCTAATCTCCTAATTCAAAATTTATTCTTTATTTTTAAAGGTTGCTGCCTATGTTTTTTCTTTTTCTTTTTTTCCCCCCTCTTTCCTTTTCATTCACTTTTCTTTGCCATTTTTTTCTATTTTTTCACCTGTGCTTTGATCCATCTCTATTTCAGGACCATGGTTAGTGTTAGGTTAGTTGTCAGTATTGCTGTGGTGCTTCTCAGGTTTTTAATTTGTTTGCTTTTGTTTAGTTTTATTTTGGGTTTGATTTTTCTTGTATTATTTTTTTGTTTTCCTTCCTTTCCCCCTTTTTTTTCTTAAAATGAGATTTATAGTCTCTAGAAGGACCCCTCCCATTTTTTTTTTGCTCCTTTGAATTTTTTTTAAGTTGTAAGAATTTATTTAAATAACCTACAGTTGATTAAAAGGGAATTCATGATAAAAATAGAAGATACATGAGGAAAGATGTGGGAAATTGACTCTGCACGCACACTAAACTAACAATGTCTCTGCCCCTCTCTTTTTTCTTTTCTCTTCTTTTTTTCCTTCTTTTCTTTTTGTCTTTTTTCCTCTTACCTTCAAGCAGAAATAAATAACTTGAACTGTCTTGTTCTACCTCTCAAATTGAGGGGGAAATAATGGAGGGCACCAAGACCAAACAGTCATATGAACACTGATTAGAGATAAAAAAATGATCAGACTTGAACACCAAATCAAAAGCCAACTACAACAGAAACGATACCCAATCTACAACAGGCTAGGCACAGAAGGGACCACTTGTACTAACAGCTTGGGAGGCAAAGGAGGGGTGATATGGGATGCAGACTGGGAACGGGGTGAAGGGATGACAAAAATTGGTGGTGGGAATGCCCCTGACTCAATGTCACTATATGCCTGCTGTGAATGATTTGTAAACCACTTTAGTCAAAATAAAAATGATTAATATAAAAAAATAAAAAAACTTGACATTGAGAAAAGTTTTGTGGGGGGCTGAGGTGTTTTTAGTCTATGTCAATATGTTCTGAGGTTACTCCTAGGTGCTTGGAGACTATATGTGGTATTGGAGATTGAATCAGGGTCAGAAGAATATAAGGCAAATATCTTAATCATCTCTCTGGCCCTCACCTGCATTTTTTAAAGTAAATATCTTTTTGCTTAAATATTTTCTACTTCCTGGGTCATAAATAAAATATTTCTACACTATCATTTTGAGAGCTTTTTTTTTTTTTTTTTTTTTTTTGGTTTTTGGGCCACACCCGGTGATGCTCAGGGGTTACTCCTGGCTATTTGCTCAGAAGTCACTCCTGGCAGGCACGGGGGACCATATGGGGAACCGGGGGATCGAACCGTGGTCCGTCCTAGGTTAGCGCAGGCACCTTATCTCCAGCGCCACCGCCCGGCCCCCCGAGAGCTTTTTTTTTTTTTTAAGCACGGTGATACAAAATTATTCATTGTTGGGTTTCAGATATACAAGGTTCACCATCCTTCACCGGTGCACCCTTCCAATCACCAATGTTTCCTGTTTCCCTACACCCCACAACCTCCACCCCCGCCTTGCTCTTGCTCTAGTAGAGGAAAATTGCCTCTCTCTCACTCTAAGAGCTTACTATTATTGTTAAACACATTAAGTCTCATTTATTTGTTCTACAATTCTAAGGAGGCAGTTACAACTGTAACAGATGAAGGTGTTAAATTACTATATCAAGTTAAATGCAAATATGCTTAGTTCAGGTTTGAATCCAACAAAAGCGACAAGTTAAAAGGAGCAATTGTCTCAGTAAAAATTGTATGAGAACTCTATAGCCATTGCACACTAGTAGTGAGTACAAAGTACAAAGGTAATATGGAGTAAGACCAACCAAAAAGTAGGAAGAACAGAAAGGGATAACTCACTATAACTGACCCTGGCTGCACTTTCTATTTCCTCTTTTTAAAAAATTAGAAGCATTGTGATTCAATGATAGGATTCCATTCATACAATGTTCCAATACCAAACCTTTCGCCGTTTTCCCCTCCCCTCATACTACCCACCTTAGTAAGCTCAGTTCTGTAAACCAGTTCTCAGATTTTGTTGCCATTAATCATTTATTAATACCTATACCATGTTTTTTATATCTCACATATGAAGGAGATCATTCTATATTTTTCCCTGTCCTTTGAGCTGAATTAGCATGATACCCACTATAATGTTCCATACATGGGGCCCGGTGGTGGCACTGGAGGTAAGGTGCCTGCCTTGCCTGTGCTAACCTAGGACGGATCGTGGTTCGATCCCCCAGTTCCCCATATGGTCCCCCGTGCCTGCCAGGAGCGACTTCTGAGAAAATAGCCAGGAGTAACCCCCTGAGCGTCACTGGGTGTGGCCCAAAAACCAAAAAAAAAAAAATTAAATAAAATGTTCCATACAGTGGCAAATTTATTGCTATAAAATTTAGAAAAGAATTTATTGCCATAGTGTTAAAATAAAAGGACTGAGTAAATTAAATTTTAGTTAGAAAAAATGTGTAATCTATTTCTTTTGAGTAGCCTAAGGATAGATCCTAAAAAGTAACAACAGAAAATATCTCTTCATTAATGGTTAGAACTTAAGTTATATTATAAAACAATGAGTGTTCAAGAAATCTGTAAAAGCTAACATGATTATTACATTTTGGACCTCATTATTTCAACTATAACAATCTTACTCATCACTTTATCTTCAAATCATAAGTTCTCTTTTAGCATTCCTTTTTTTCTGTTTTTGGTTTTTTGGTTTTTTTGTTTTTGGGTCACACCCGGCAGCGCTTGGGGGTTACTCCTGGCTCTACACTCAGAAATCGCTCCTGGAAGGCTCGGGGGACCACATGGGATGCAGGGATTTGAAACACAGTCCTTCTACAAGGCAAATGTCCTATCTCCATGCTATCTCTCCGCCTCCCCTTTAGTATTCTTGTATGAATTTTATTGATTTGGAATTTCACAATAAAATAAATTCCTTCTAGACTTTAACAGTATTCTCAGAAAATGTTTGGTTCCAGAAAACAATATCCTTTAGGAGTTGGGGGAGGCCCATATCTTGTAGTGCTCAGGGCTGACTCCTACCTCTGTGCTCAGTGAACATTCCTGGCAGGTTTCAGGGGACAGGCTGGGGTGCTAAGGATCAAATCTGGGTCAGATACATACATAGCAAGTGCCCTACCAACTGTACTATCACTTCAGCCCAAAAAAGTATTATATAACTATTTTTCCTATTTTCCTTTGCCATCATGAATTTTAGTCTACAATGAATACTAATTATGATACTATTTGAACCTAGATGAAAATTGCTTCACATCTAGTGCATCCCCTAGTAATATTGGTTTGCTATAGACTAGAACCATTTCTCTTCATGTCTATTACATATAAGACTTAAAAAATAAGTCACTCAAATTCCATTTAAAAGCATATGCAGCATAAATCAATGCTTTAAATAAAATAATTTCCTGCTGAAAATCTTGTAGACTTCCACTCTAAAATAATTATGAGTGATAAACATGTTATTTTAATTTTTATTATTTCATTAAAGAAACTACATATTTGAGTCCAAAGTCAGATTAGCTGTTTCTAAAACTTCAGAGTATTAACTACCTTAATGGCTTTGATCTAAGAATGGGACTTTGGGTACAAATAAAGCTCTTTGCAATAGAATTCCAGGAATCCCTCTTTCTATGGCTTCTATTTTGCTCATAATAAATGAAGAAATAATAACTACTGTTTTGCTATAAAAACAAAAGTTTCTAGCTTTATATTTGGAAAATCAAAGACCTTCAAGTTCAGCAGGAACTTGAAACAAACTTCAAATATCTAAAACTTTTGAGAAAAACTAATTTGACAATGATTTATGCTTTTAAAGTTCCTATCAGCAACATTATAGTTTATTTGAAAAGAAAAACTTATATATAAAACATTATCATGCCTCTTACTGTAAATTTTAGGGCATGTCAGAATTACTTGAACTTCAAGAAATGTAAAATCTTTATTTAAACAGGTATTTAAGAGTGCATGGAACTTTCAGTAAATATTTCCCTCTTCATTTTAGTATATTTAGAAATGGCAAACATTCTCTCTCTCTCTCTTTCTTTCTTTTTTTTTTTTTTTTTCGGGCCTCACTCGTTTCATGCTCAGGGGCTACCCCTGGCTAAGCGCTCAAAATTGCCCCTGGCTTGGGGGGACCATATGGGACGCCGGGGGATCGAACCATGGTCCTTCCTTGGCTAGCGCTTTCAAGGCAGACACCTTACGTCTAGTGCCACCTTGGCAGCCCCGGGAAACATTCTCTAATGTTAATCAAAAATTCTAGAAATTTTATTTTTCTTCAGTAGAAAGGAAGAAGGAATTTTAAAAGAATACATAGTATATATTCTTTCACGTTTGTTTTTTCTTTTTTGTTTATTCTTTCTTTTTTTCTATTCTTTGTTTACTTTTTTCTTTCACATATCTGAATCTGATGTGAATCATAATTATATTTGGTAGAATACAGAATAACACTGATTCAATAACCATGCAATGATGGTCTAAGGCCAAGGGAATTACAGAAAACACTGACATGAAAAACAACGTCTCCATTAATATTCCAATATCAGTCTTTCTTCTTTCTGCTTTACATATAAATATCACATGCAAATTTTCTTGTATTTGAAATAATAAGAAATCTACAAACCTAGTGAAGAAATATCAGCAAGAATGAAGTAACCTCCATCAGGAACTATAGGGGTTAGGCCCACAGTTTCAAGTAAACGCACCATTCGATCTCTTTTTACCTCTAACATTTTGGGCAGAGAATTAAAGTAACATTCTGGGTCATCCATGCGTTTGATGTCAATCCAAAAGGCTTGAGCCAAGGCCTCCTATATGTTAAGTGCAAATATATGGGAAGAAAATACCATAATATTATTTCCTACTGAGTCTAATGGTATAAAATAAAGACAGTTTAGTAATAATATGCCAAGAACGTCTTTTGAGCAATTAGTTTAATTCCTATATCCCTATGTCAAACTATTAATTAACTGGGGCCAGAATGATAGTTCAGTGGTAGGGTGCTTGCCTTTCACACAGCTGAAATAGATTCAATCCCTGGCATCTCATTCGTTTCTCTAATCATTGCCAGAAGTGATTTTTGAATACAGAGTCAGAAATAACCACTAAGCATTGTTGTCTGTGGCTCTCAAACAAACCCCCCTCTCAAAATCAAAACAACAAAACCAAAACTGTAGATTAATAGGGGAATAGCTATATTCAAATAGATATAATGAGATTGAGAATAGAGAATGAATCATGGAAATCCAAATTGAGAAATAAGTTTTTCTATTTTTTTGGGTTTTTTTTTTTTTTTTTTTTTTTG